>CAUYTI010154117.1:0-44909 GCA_963575145.1 Galago senegalensis
ATAGTTGTATGGGTTCCTTATAATTATATGAGGCCAGGAAATGAGTGGATACAGTCCCTTCTGCTGGGGCAAGGTGAATGAATGTATTAATGAATGGACACGGTCCATTCATGGAATTGAGGCCTAGGAAACTTACATGAACTTGACCTAGGCATAAGAAACAGGGGTTCGTATTCAGTCATAAGAGCAAAGGGAAGGAGACACCAAGGCAGTGGTATCTCCCCAGCAGTTGTCCAGTCCCTTTGACTTTTGGAGCCTCCGGTGGGGGTGGGAGGATCCCCACTCTAAGAGGCTCCCCCCACCTTGCCTACACTCCAGCCTGCTGGTTCCTCTGCCAGCTGCCACTGCAGCAACACTGCCAAGGTGGAGGCAGCAGTCCTCCAGCTCAGCTAGGCTGAGCCGTCTGGGATGCCACCTGTCCTGTATCACCAGGGACCATTTTCATGGCAGATAATTTTTTTATGAATAGGAAGTGGTTGGGTGGGGAGAACAGGGATGTTTGGGGGATAATTCAAGTACATTAAATTTATTGTACATTTTATTTCTATTATTATTATATTGTAATATATAATGAAATAATTATGCAACTTGCCATAGTGCAGAATCAGTGAGAGCCCTGAGCTTGTTTTCTTCCAACTTCACTGTCCCCTCTGGGAGTGATGGGAAACGGTGACAGATGAAGCTTTTCTACCCAGCCTGCTGCTCACCTCTGGCTTTGAGGGCAAGGTTCCTTACAGCCCATGGAATGATATCCATCTTTGGCCCAGGGTTAGAGAGTACAGGTATATAAGATCATAAATTGCTGTCATAAACATTGAAAACTAAGAAGGGAAGCGAATGAGTTGGGGGTATAGGATAAAAATATACCCTTTGGTATTCTGGAGATGAATACACTAAAAAACCTGATTTCAGGATCTTATAATTCATCCATATAACAGAAAACACTTGTATTTGCTAAATCTATTGAAATTTAAAGGAAAATGAAAAACAGCACATAATTTGAATGAATGTAATAGGCAAGAAAAATGTCGTCATTGGCATGAATAAAGTCAAAATTAAAATGAAACAAGAATTCTTACTTCAAAAGAAACTTAGGATATGAATGTAATATAAATAATTAATTACATTTTCTAAGAGAAGGAGGATAAAGCAGTCATTAATTTTTTATGTTCTTTAAATCATAGATAAGGAATTTATGGAATTAAACACTAGCAATGAAATGTTTATAGGCTACAATATCTAACACACCCTTCACTAATAATAGATAGTCTGTAACACCTGTGAATGGTCTGCTTCAGAAAGACTGACAGTTAAGCTCTGTCAAGCAGGTTAAATCTTAAAGTGCAGGTACCGACAACCCACCCACAGTCAAACTTAGGGAAACCATTCTGGCAGCTCAATAAAGTACTGAAAAACTTGTCTGTGGAGGTTTTTAGCATGATGAGCTCCTACAGTCCAAAGTGTATTAGGACCACTTGCTGAATTGGGTGGGTTTCATTGCCTATAATTTCAAGCAATATCTATCAGAAAGAAATTAAATTTCCAAATGGTTTCTTTCTACCAAAACAGAAATCATTCTCAAGAACCAAATTTTATTTGTTTCACTCTCAAACACAAGCATAAGGGGTCTTTCTCAATCAACATCTGTGAAGCCACCTAACAGAGTTCTTTTTTATATTTGTATTGTATTTTAATTTTCTATAAAAATTACACACACATAGTAGGTAATTAGTGATCAGATCGTCAACACATGAACAGACATTCAGAACCATCTTAAATAATAAAATAGTAAAAAAAAATAGCAAAAACATATTTACAGTATGAAGAGAATAATGTTTCTAGATCAGTGAAAGCAGAAAAATTAAAATTTAATTTATTTTCACAACTAAGATTTTTTTAAGCCAGTTCCATCACACCACTGCACTTCCCTCAGTAATGAAAAATGGAAAGGCTTTGCCTTGTCTCAGTGCTGCGCAGAAATGACAACAAGCTCTTGCTACAAACCACAAACAAAAGGATTCAAAGATATACTATTGCTGAGACAGTGCCGAGCCAACTGCTTTCTCTGCCCACCAAAGGTATACGACTACGTATAAAATGGATTTTTGAAATAAGGGCCGTAGCTTGCCCAAATAATAAGTGTATTAAAAACCAATGACCTTTTGGTGAAGAGCCGACGGGTGAAACACCTAGCTGAGGACAGTCTTATCACCTGACAGTCTTTTGCTGTTGCATGTTTTTCTCCCTTTGTCCCTTTCCCTGACGATGTGGAACAGTAGAATGTTAACACAAGCTTCCAAGGTTCAATTTCCACCTCATCTAATGTGTTTGACTAAAAAATGATATAGTTAGCAATGCTCTGCTTCATCACTACTAATCATCCTATTTTCTTTGAATTTATCCTCGAACATCCCCATCTATTCTCTATATCATACATTCAGGGACTTTATATCTTTTTTACATTCTTGTCGTTACTTTTATTTCTAACCGTGATTTTTTTCTTAATAAAAAACCTTGAAAGAATCGACCTAAAGAAAGGCACTGTATAAAATATGAGTGTACCTTCTAGCAACGTAGATTATCCATATTTATACAACACAAAACTTTAAGGCCAAATTGCCGAATTGGATTACAATCAAGATTGCTGCTAAAATATCACGAAGTCCATCATCATTACCAATGGTGGAGTCAGAACAGCAATTGAAACTTAGAAATGTATTTTTTAATGGTGCATAGGAAAAATGCGCAATGCACTGTATATTGAATTTTCCTGACTTGGGAAAAGTTATAATCGTTTCTAATTTTCTTTTATGTAATATATGACCAAGGAAATAGAGATTTCTAAATGTCAATGTATATTTTGTAAACAAAAGACACAGTCAGAAAGTCTGATGAATTTCTGAAGATTTTTCCTAGACTCTAAAGCTGATAAGGCAGAGGGTTATTGTAGTATTAACTGCAGCCCTGTTTTTCAACCTTTTTTATTTCATAGTACACTTGGACTGATAGTTATACTGCTAAGGCTCACTTAAACTATATTGATAAAAAATGGGTTTAAAAAAAAGAGAATATACTTGGGTGGCTCAGAGGAGTAGGGTGACGGCCCCATGTAACAGAGGTGGTGGGTTCAAACTTGTCCCCAGCCAAAAATTGCAAAAAAAAAAAAAAAAAAAAAAGAATATACTTGCTGTGCTTTGAAATTCTTTTGAAAATAATTTAGTTAATGACCTTCAAAAATGTTTGCAGCACACCTGAGATCCTTTCATGGTGCATACTGCACACTAGTTGAAAAATCACTGGAATAGAGGAGTATTTTTTTCAAGACTGGGTGCAATGGCTTACAGCTGTAATCCGAGCACTCTGGGAAGCTGACACAGGAGGATTTCTTGAGCTTAAGAGTTGGAGACCAACCTGAGCGAGAATGTGACCCCATTTCTACAAAAAATGGGAAAAATATCCAGCCATTATGGCGGGTGCCTATGGTCTCAGCTACTTGGGAAACAGAGGTAGGAAGATTGCTTGAACCCAGGAGTTTGAGATTGCTATGAGCTAGGCTGACACCCTGACACTCTAGCATGGGGCAAGATAGTGAGACTCTGTCTCAAAAACAAAAAGAATATCCCTTTCAGACTTTCTCAATTTATAGAGACTATCTTCTCTTCTTTATAGTAAATGTTTATGCATTAATGAAATAAAATTACTTAAGTGGTGACTGGTGAACACTTTCTATTTCATAAGTAATTAACCAATACCATTACACTGTTTATCTCAAAATACTTCTATGCTATGGTCCCCAAGCCCTGGCAGTTCATGTCCTATTAGAAACCAGTCCACACAATAGGAGATAAGTGTTGGATAAGAAATGAAGTTTCATCTGTACTTACAGCCACTGCCCACTTCTGGCATCACCACCTGAGCTCCACCACATCCTGTCAGATCAGGGGAAGCTTTAGATTCACATCGGAGTGCAAACCCTACTGTAAATTGGACATAGGAGCAGTCTAGGTTGTATACTTCTTATAAGAATCTAACGCCTGATGATCTGAGGTGGAGCTGAGGGAGTGATGCTAGTGGTGGGACCATCCAGTTGCAGGAAAACAAGCTAAGCTTAGGGCTCCCACTGACTCTGCATTATAGTGAGTTGTATAATTGTTTTCTTACACATTACTATGTAATGATAAGAGAAACAAAGTAAACAATAAAAGTAGTGCTCTCGAATCATGCCAAAACAATCTCCCCACCCCCTGGTCTATGCAAAAGTTCTCTCCAATGAAACCAGTCCCTGGTGTCAAAAAACTTGGGGACTGCTTATCTATGGTATTGGCCTTACTTTTCTGATAGGAAAGTGAAGGGGGGACTTGGCTTCTCTGCCAGAACAGAGGTGCCGATAATGGGCACGGCTGGCTGAAGGGCATGAAGCAAAGGGCAACCAAAACCCAAAACCCGGGTATGCATGCAGGTAGTTCCGCACTTAGGACCCTGTCTGAAGCAAAAAGCCTCCAGCAGAGGATGGACTTAAAGGTACAGGCACTTTCACTTAAAGAAGATAAGAAAGACTCACTGAAAAATAAGTGGACAAGACCAGAATGCCTTTCTACAGTTACTACACAGCAATGTTTAGAAGCTACATAGGAGCCAGGATAGTCACAGGTTGAAAAAGAAAAAGGTTCTCCAACTTATAAATACTGAGAAAGAGGGATATTATAGACACTCATAATTTGTGTTTGTATGAGTGCTGGGGTTATGTGGAGCCTGGAAGAACAAGTATTGAAAAAGACTGAAGTAATATCATCGTTGGCTTCTCAAAGCCAGCCAAGTGGCAGCTGGGGCTCGTCACAGCTGTGACAAGTTTTCCCCAGCCCAGCTGGTGAGACCTGTGACTACTGCCAGTTAAATAAACTGATACGTTCCTGTTTTTTCCTACATAGGACAACAAATAATGTTCCTTCACTCATTACTTCCATTGACCTCAGTAATTCTGACGATATTGGAAAATCCAGTCAAACTTTCAAACAGCCCACCACACTTACTAATATCCATGGTAAATAGATTCCTTCCACTTTCTCTGAAACAGAAGCCACTTGGACCGGTATCCCTGTTACCAAAGTCTTTAATCTCCGGATTAACACACACTGCTTTTCCTTATCTGACAGGTGATTCTCAGGTGATTAGCATGCCTCAGAGCAATTGTAAAGAGTCACACCATTGGGCCACAATCACTGAAACTGGACTCCTGGTTCTCCAAGAGCAAATGGCCTCAAAGGCTTCAGCTTTCAGGTGCTCAAGTCACCGCCTCCAACCCCGGAGCACTGTTTTCTAAGCCATGTTGAAATATTCCTATAACACTTAGGGATCATTTTTGGCATGTTATCAATTCTGTCATAGACAAACAGCTATGCGTGCTTCCTGTCTGTGTGTGTGAACTGTTTCGTGAGTGTTAGGTAGCCCCAAGACTCTTATCTACTGTTTCTATTCATTTTTTTTTTTTTAAACAGAGTCTGACTCTGTTGCCCAGGCTAGAGTGCTATGGCATCATAGCTCATAGCAACCTCAAACCCTCAGGCTCCAGCAATCCTGTTGCCTCAGGTGCCTGAGCAGCTGGGACCACAAGCATGAGCCACTGTGCTTGGATAATTTTTTTCAGTTTTTAGTAGCGACTGGGTCTCATCCTTGCTCAGGCTGATCTCTACTTCCTGAGCTCACGGGATCCACCTGCCTCAACCCTCCCAGAGCGCTGGGATTACAGGCATGACCCACTGTGCCCTGCCTGTTTTCATTCTTTTTGTATCTTCTCTACAACTCCCCTCTTCACCGTAGTTCTCCAAATCAGTTGTCTCCAATTTCAGTGGCTGAAATCAATCTCTGATGCAAATTCTACCTATACAAAGACTTTAACAATTTAAGGCGAATGCCTTAGGTGTCAGATATAAATCTTTGTTCAAGTGATACAGTTAACTCATAACTCAGGACATTTATTAACTAAATAATTTTTTAAGAAATTATGGTTCTCTTATTATTTGTGATGGTCTCTGGTTATGTTTTTTATTTTCCATCCAATATTACTTCATTTTTTAAATGCTGACCCAAACCCACTAAATCAATTTCACAATCCGCTAAATTTTTTTTTCTTTGACTTGGGAGATAAAGAAACAGCATTTAAAAATGAAGTCTCATGGGAGTAAATAATCCTTGTATGCTTATATGTATATATAACATAGTCAAGTCTAGCCTGGTGATTTGGGTTCTGAGGAATTTCATGTTTTGTTTGTACACATGGAGAGAGGATTTTAGTGCCTGGCAGTAGATGTTGGAAGAATGGATGTTGTTTTCTGAATAGTACCCAAAATTTTGTAGAGAGAGGAATATTTCCAAAAAGAGAGATAAAAAATTATTTTTCAGTACCAAAATATACAACACATGCATGCACAACAATAGACAGTATATTCGAAGTTAGAATTGCCTTAGAAAATCCAGGGTGACTGTTTACCAAAATGATGCAAAAAATATTTTCCTATTTCAAATGAATTCCATATCTCTATTATAAAACACTGTGCTGATTCCTGCTACATTAACATTCTGGACACTGGAAATGTGCTAATACAAAGTCATGTAAATGTACAGGTCAAGGAGTTCATTTGGTATTTCTCTGGGCATTAGCACAAAGATGCTTGCTCCTTTCAATAGACTCTGTAATTCATTTAAGTATTACATTTTCAGCTCTCAATTAGGTTTTCAAATCTTAGTAATTTGATGAATTTTCTTACCATCATGTCTTACTTTTAATAATTTAGTCTCTGACTCTCCTCCTTGATTTTATGGGATGTTATCATGACCTACTCACTGATTTTAATATGCTTTTTATATTTATGTATATATAACTCTTTTGAATATTTAGTCTTTAAACTATAGCTATCACATGAATTGGAAGTGTTTCTAAGTCTCTGCTGCAAAAACTAAGTATTCATGAAATTAGATGAAAGCTGTGAATTATAATTCTAGTTTATTAATAAAATAGCCTAGATGTTTCTTCACATCCTTGTTTTTAAAAAGATGTTCAAAAGCTTCATGTCCTTGGTGATCATTTATTTTTATTTCAAAATAACATGTAGATGTAAAGTTATATTTTGAAATTTCAATTCCCCTAATGGAAGGAACTTAGGGGGGAAAATTCCTGATTTAAAAACTTTTACTATCCTTTACTTTGCACAGATTTCTTTTCCTAAAAAAGAAAATCAGCTTAAAAGGACCTGAGATAGAATCTGGCTTTTGTAAAAACTGACAAAATATATAATACAAATTAAATAATTATTGAACATTTGAATATGTTTAGCAAAACCTTGAAACAAGTTTTTCTCAAAGGTTAAAATGAATCTAAACATAAATTACTTCACTTTCTTAGACTTCAAAGGCTGAAAACTAGGTTGAGATCAGTTATCTATTGAAATGGAGACTTCTTCAGAGTACTAGAAGGTTAATGACAACAAAGTTTTATAAAGTGATATCAATGAGCATATAAACAACTTTGATTCACCTGATTGCTAAAGACATTTCATGGTCAAGTAATATGAGAAAAATAAAGTATTTTATATGTAATGAATTCTACTCTTTAGTATATTTATTCATCTTAGTCTAGGATACCAAATAAACAAAATAAAATAAGAGAACTTCAGATTTCAGCCAGGAGGTAGTAGCCTCATTTCCCCCTCTTATAACTAAATAAAATAGCACAGCAAATAAATGTACAAAGACTCTGAAAGGTAGAAAGAAGAAAGAAAATTACCCTAGACACCTCAGAACACTTGGTGAGAAACACCACCATAGCAAGTTTCCTGATTGGTTCCCATAACTCTGCAATGGGGTGCTACTGATGCCTCCAACCCAGAACCACCAGTAGGCATATCAAAAATGAGCTCCAAGGAAAGCCTGCTCTCTGGCCAGGCATTTTGGCGGGCGCCTGTAGTCCCAGCTACTTGGGAGGCTAAGGCAGGAGACTCGCTTGAGCCCAGGAGTTGGAGGTTGCTGTGACTGTGATGCCATGGCACTCTACTCAGGGGGATAGCTTGAGGCTCCATCTCAAAAAAAAAAAAAAGAAAGAAAGAAAGAAAGAAAGAAAGAAAGAAAGAAAGAAAAGCCTGCTCTCTGTGGACAAAGGTGCAAGAAAAGGGTAACCCAATACCCAAAGAAGCCCTCTGAATTCATACCCCCAGAGTTCCAGCAGGGCCAAAGGGGAGCTGTTTATCTACCCACCACCTACCCCATGGAAGCAGGGAGTAAGGTCCAATTCCCCTAACATGAAGGGTTGGTCAAACAGATGTCTAATTGTTTACTTCCACTGTTGAGTTAAGCAAACTTGTGGCAATTGATCAGTTACCATGCTTCATTTGGAGAAGTCTATAGATTATAACTTCTAATAATTAAGGGATAGAAATACCTCTCTCATTCCCCTACCACATTTATCCAAGAAATATTTTTGTATTGAGTATGAGCTATGTAAAATCAATGTGCCATTTGCTGAAGATACAGCAATAAATGATCTGAAAATCGCCTAAGAAAGGAAATAATCAACAAAATAACCAAAAAACATAAATGTGAAATGTTGATGAGTATCACAGAGAAACAAACGTATAGCATAGAATGGAAATGTAAAGTCTTGGGGAAAAGAAGACAGAGTTAAAATTTTTAGGTAGTGTATCATTTGAGTGAAGATGTATGGAAAAGGCAAAATCAGTTTGGAAAATAATCACAGGAAAGCCCTGAGAGAAACATGCCACTGTATTCAAGGAATGGACTACTGAGAGAGTGAGTAGTCAGAGGAAAGAATGGAAAGCTATCAGTTGGGTGTGTATAACATGGTTCAGTGTAAGAACTTTGACTTGTTAGAACTCCAACTTTAATTCTGGTTGGCGATGGAGATAGTAAAGTATTTTTAGCAAAAGTGACATGATCACCTTCCCTAATCCTAAGGTCACTCTGACGGCTCTGTCAGGAATAGACTATAGCAGGACCAAGGCAGAAGGAGCTATTCGAATAATCAAGCATGATAGGTATGATATGATTACTGATTGGATTAGAGCATTGGTCTTGTAGTTGTTGGGAAGTGATTGAAGATAGAACCAATTAGGTGTGCTGATGGATAAGGTAAAGAATTTGAGAGACAGTGAGGAATCTAGGCTGACTCCAGATATATTTACCTGGATGATTAGAACATGGAGTTTCTATTTATCAAAATGAGGAAGGCTGTGACAGGTGCCTTCCCCCCCACCATGAGTTTGTTGTTAGTGCTGCTGTTCTTGGTACTTGGATGGTGGGCGGGGAGGGGGGGGTGTTAGGAACAATAAAGAGGAACCAAAGAAATAGCCAGAGAGGCAAAATGAGCAGAATGACTTGGAAGTCAAATGAAGAAAGTATTTTAGAAAAGAGGCAGTGATTGAATGTTTAATGCTGCCGATATGTCAAATAAAATGGGACCAAGAATTGACTATTAGATTTACCAATGTGAAGGTCATTGGTGCCCTTGGCATAAAGTAGTGGGCATGCAAGATTGATTGATATATAAATTCAAGACAGTATTGGTGGAGAGGAATTAGGAACAGTAAGAATGGAAAATTAACATAAGAAGAAAGGGAGTGTAGACAACATAAAGAATAAAAATGACACCAGCTAAAGTTTAATGAGCCTTTCACGTATGCCAGGGAAAGTGCTTTATGTATTTTGTTTCATTAAATCCTTATAACAAACGTAAGAGATATGTATTCTTACTATCCACATTTTGTGGATGAGAAAACTGAGGTA
The DNA here is from genome assembly GCA_963575145.1 of Galago senegalensis. Classification (NCBI taxonomy): domain Eukaryota; kingdom Metazoa; phylum Chordata; class Mammalia; order Primates; family Galagidae; genus Galago; species Galago senegalensis. The sequence continues at coordinate 9,793 of CAUYTI010154117.1, forward strand.
CATCAAAATTAGGAAATTTGTCCAAGATCACAGAGGACAGATCTTTAGGCTCTGTGCTATGCTACCAGGTAATAAAACTATCATTAAAACATTTTTACCTATTTATGGGAATTAAAGCAAAAAGATCCATCAACAACAAACCTCATACGTGTATAGCAGAATGTCTGGTGTTGCATGATTATAGGAACGGTTAGTTCAGCAACTCAATAATATCAGAAGCCCTATTCTTGCTCTTTGCAAAAAGCTACAGCAGCTTAAAAATCATATCTTCATATGGCAAAACTCAAAGGATGAAAGGAAGAGCAAGGAGATTCTCATAGTATTTTAATCAAGAAAAAAAGTTTCACAGAATTCTCATCTTTTGTGCCTTGTTGGCTAAGATGGAATATTTTACCAGATCACTTGCTGTAAGGTAAGCTGGGAAAATGAGCACCCAGCCTTTTCAAGCTTTGTAATGGGACTTGGACCACACCAGCGAGAAGAGAGTGGAGAGTACCTGCTTGAGTTAACAGACACAGACCTTTTAGAACATTCAGGACAGGGCAGTGCCTGTGGCTCAGTGGCCAGGGTGCTGGCCCCATCTACCGAAGGTGGCAGGTTCAAACCCCACCACAGACAAACTGCAAACAAAAAATAGTTGGGCATTGTGGTGGGTGCCTGTAGTTTCAGCTACTCGGGAGGCTGAGACAAGAGAATCGCCTAAGCCCAGGAGTTGGAGGTTGCTGTGAGCTGTGATGTCACAGCACTCTACCAAGGGTGATAAAGTGAGATATCTCATAGATAGATAGATAGATAGATAGATAGATAGATAGAACATTCAGGTCATGGGGATGCGGGGGAGAAAGAGAAAGAGAGGGAATACATCATGCAACAGTTCCTATTGATTAAATTGACAGCCAGAACTTTGAAAGGGTATCACAAAGGAGAGGTAAACTCTCTTAACTAGACTTAATATAAAACTGGAGCATTTGTGGTCAGCAGGGAAGTAGCCTAACATCTCCCAGTGCTAATCCACATGGAAAAGGAATTGGATACATACTCACTCATACAGCTCGTGCCTTTATCCGTTCATTTGTTCTCCCAAAGTTTATCCCAGACAAGTGCATATCAAGTTTGGCTCACAGTCAATGCCCTCACAAAATTTATAGTTGCATATGGCTCCTGAAAGGAAAATTGTGTTATAAGACAATTATAGGAAAAAGATGTGTGTGCTGTAGGATTATTACTATTTATGTGCTTACTCTTCAACATTAACCTAATTTCACTTCTTCAGATAGTCCTCGCCTGAGCATGCTTTACTTAGGATGTCTTTCTCCCCTATTCTATTACATACACTATGCCTTAGTATCTTAGAATCCATTTGAGTATGTTGTCTCTATATGTCGCCAAACATGTTGGATTTTAATTTGTTCATGTGTACATTGGATTAGACCAGATTTCCCAGGTCTATTCCACAGTAAACACTCTGCAAATAATCTAATGGGAAAGCAAAACAAATGAAACAAATATAAAAATTTGTAAGCAAATGTGTTCAGTGTTATTTAACTTGAACCAAGAGATGTTTTCAATTGGTTCCCCTGTGGTCTACCTAAATTCTCTATTAGTAAAATTTAAAAGAGGAGGTGAGAAAATTATCCTTGAAATTTTATTAGAAGAAGAAGTTGATGAAAAGTTATTTGTGGCTCGGCGTCTGTGGCTCAAGCAGCTAAGGTACCAGCCACATACACCTGAGCTGGTGGGTTTGAATCCAACCCAGGCCAGCCAAACAACAATGATGGCTGCAACCAAAAAATACCCAGGCATTGTGGCAGGTGACTATAATTCCAGCAACTGGGGAGGTGGAGGCAGGAGAATCACTTGAGACCAGGTGTTGGAGGTTGCTATTAGCTGTGATGCCATGGCACTCTACACAGAGTGATAGATTGAGGCTCTGTCTCAAAAAAAAAAAAAAAAAGAAAAGAAAAGAAAAAAAGAAAAAGTTATTTGTGACATAGTCATTGAATGAAGAATAAATAAAATTTAGTGTTATGGATTGCAAGGTGTAATATTATTAAAATGCCCATACAATCCCAAATGATATATAGATTAAATTCAATCGGTACTAAAATCCTAATGGCATTTCTTGCAGAAATAGAAAAAAAAACCCTCTAAAATTTATATGAATCTTAGAGACTGTGAGTAGCGAAAACAATATTGAGAAAGAAAAACAAATCAGGAAACTTTCTAATTTCAGAACATATTACACATCTGTAATAACCAAAACAGCATGGCACTGGCATAAAGAGAGCCAATATAGAACAATGAAACAGAATGAAAAGTCCAGAAATAAACTCTCCCTAAGTGTTTAAGTGATCTTTGATAGTAGTGTAAGGACTACACAATGGATAAAAAATAGTAGCTTCAACAATTAATGTTAGTAAAACTGATTAAATCTGCACACAAAAGAAAGAACTGGACCCTTACCTTAGACCTTATACCAAAAAATAGCTAGAAATTGATTATAAACACAAACATGTAATCTGAAAGTATAAAACTCCTGGGAGAAAACATATAGAGGAAATTTTATGATGTTTAATTGGCAATGATTTCTTGAAGATAATACCCCCAAAGCACAGTCCACAAAAGCGAAGTGGGGAAATGATAGTACATCAAACCTAAAACCTCTGCACAGGAAAGGAAGCAATCCGCAGTCTGTCAAGGCCCCCTAGAAGTGGGAGAAAATACTTGTAAACCGTATCTGTGACAAGGGGTTAGTATTCAACCTATTCAACGAACTTCTATAATTTAACAACAACAATAATAAACCAAAACCAAGTAACAAATTAAATAGTGAACAGAGGACTTGAATAGACACTTCTCCAAGGAAGAGATACAAATGGCCAACAAACATTTGAAAAAGTGTTGAAAAAAAAAATCAAAACTATAACACAATACATGTCAAGTGAATCACACTAGTATGGCTCCCATTAAGAGTTTGCAAAAAGTAAACAGAAAATAGTAAGTGCTGGTGAGGATGTGGAGAAATGGGGATTTTTATGCATCACTATTAGGATTATAAAATAACGAAGCTACTAGGAAAACACTACGAAGATTTCCCAAAAAAGTAAAAATGAAATTACTAGATGATCCAACAATTCCACTTCTGAGTATATTCTATAAAAATTATAAATATGATCTCAGAGAAAAAATTACATACCTATGTTGAGGGCAGCATTATTCCTGATGGACAACAAGTGAAAATAACTTAAATGTTTATGAATAGATGAGTAGATACAGAACATAGGGTATACACATACAGCAGGATATAATTTAGCTTTAAAAAAGAAAAAAATCCTGTCATATGCTACAACATCAATGAAGCCTGAGAGGAATGGAGTACAAAAAGGACAAATACTGGATGATTCCATCTAAACGAGGTAACTAGTAAGTCTCGTAGAAATAGAAAGTAGAATTATTGTTGCTGGGAGTTAGGAGGGGGAAAGAAAAGGGGAGGGGCTGTTTAATGAATATAGAATACTAATTTGAAAGACGAAAACCTAAGAAGATCTGTTATACAATAATGTGAACATAGTTTATATTGCCATACTCTGCACTTAAAAGTGGTTGAGATGGCAAATTGAGTGTTATGTGTTATTTACTGCAATATAAATTAAATTTTAGCAAAAAGTGCACTGTTTTATTACGTGCTTTTACTGTGATCTGAACTTGCTCGACTATAATAAAAAATTTCCTATTGAACACTTACAACATGTTGGAGCCAATAAGGAGACTTAATACAGGCTGTTTATGATTCGATTCTAGCAAGGAGGAGGTCGGAGGATTAAGCCTTTTGCCTAAAGGCGTGTGTCTAATAAGTGGTTACATTATTCAAACTGAGGACATCTGACTCCAAATGTGATAAACATTTTTTAGTGTGAACTTTGGGGTGTTGTAAACTTCAGTACTTTTGCCAGTCTCTTCAAGTTTGTAACTATACATTAGTTCATTTTATTTACGAAACACAATTTGTATATACCCAGGGGGTGAATGTAGACACTTTTTATCAGTCATATGTCCCGCAATTCTGCCTCTAACAATATTTATTTCATTTGATCCTTTTTACAACTGCTTCTCATGGGTATAGGTTATATGAGGAAAGATAGACTTCTATCTCATTTTAATGATGAAGAAACCAATTATAGAATAATTTCAGATGATAAGTTTATCAAAGCAACATTTTTGTTAATAGCAGAATCAAGAATAAAACCTACATATTCTTGGACTTTGGTACTTTTCACAAATGTATGTTACCAGCTCCCACTTAACAGTTTTTCACATTATTAAAAAGAGAGTAAAAGTTTCTTCAATGCTTTACATGAAATTAAAAGATGAAGCCCAAGCTTTCAAAGACATTTCTAACAATGATCATCAGCTTAGGACTTTATTTTTCTTCCCATAGGTTCACAGTATTTCTCATTTATGTTAATAGCACTTGTATGAAAAAATGTAAAAGTCCTGCTGAAATTATCTTTTTAAAAATGTTATCTGTTAAAAAAAAATCTGTTGCTGTATATATATATCTATGGAAATAGAAATGACCCCTTAAAGCCCATGTGAAACTAAAGCCCATTCTTTCATTCACTCAGCTCATGATATACCAACGTTTCCTTAGGATATCTTAGATTTAAGTTTGATTATTATATTTATCATTATCTGGTGTTTTAAATCAGTATTCTTTCTGTGTTGATGCCTAGTCACCCTGCTCTGCGTCCCTCTGTTCCCTTCCTGCTGCCTTGGTTCTGCTTGGTGATGTATTGTTCTCAGACGTTCTCTTGCTGGTGGCCTTCCGCAGAGGAGATGTGCTTCCTCAGCTGTTTATGTAGTTCTCTGACAATATTGTGTGTACTGCAAGCCAACCAAGGGGTGCTTTAGCTTCTTAGCCTCTTCTAATTATTCTGATTTGCACTGGTTTAAAGTCCATTGAACAGAGGCCGACAGGGGATCAGCTGCAGCTTGTACTATTTTTTTAAAGATTGATCTTTTCTTCCTATGTCTTACAAGAACAGTATTCATTTTATTCTTCTAATGTATGAAGAACTCGATATTTCGGTATGCTTTCACTACGTATAATCTTTTCCTCTACAGTTTCTATTCTATTAGTCCTTTTAAAATGACATTTAAAAATATGTCTCTAGTGCTATTTATAGTGCAGAGTTTTTACTGGAAACATAAGCATGGCTTATCCCTCTATCTTGGTTCTGCTCTTTAAATAAGCATTTATGAGATCATGGGTATGTCAAGAAGTTAATACGTTGATCATGGGCATCAAAGAAGGAAGGATCCAAAGCCAGCCAGAAATATACTAACGTCAACTACATCTTTGTCGGTAACATTAAAATATATAAATTTGAGAAGAGATTGATTGGGAAGAGAAAATGAATGAAGAACTGGAAAATATATATTTAGGAGAATAAATTTTTAGTTATTATTTATCCAGACTTCAGAAAATAGGGACTCTGGGACATAACTGTAGATCATTTTTTTCTAATTGGTTCCTTATTAATCGTTTACTATTGTCCTCTAATTCTTTGTTCTTCATCCATAGATTGCAAAAGCTCAGAGAGCCTCATATGTGGACAGCCCTACACATACACTAATGTCTCAGTGACTAATGTGAAAACAAATTGACAAATGATGGTATGAAAGTTTAAGTTCTCAAAAATATTACAATGTTTTTAGCTTCAAAATATACTAGACATAGTACCTAAGTCTTTGAAGGCTCTTCTTTTTAAAAGAAAAGCCTTTTTAGAGAAAAAAAAATTGAGAACTTCTCTCATGCAGCCAAGAACTTCTAGCACAAGCACTAATAATAATTTGTCTTACATTGAGCTAAATTTTTGCCTTCTTTATAATAGTATTTTATTAACATATTATCTTCCAAAGATAGTCTCTAAATTTATTGCAGATTAAATTCCTGGAAAAGGAATTGTAATTTGAAATAATAGAACTCACATCTTATTTTCCCCCTGGAACAAAATTATAATAGGAGGTTACATTTCTAACCCTGAGAGGGCCAAATGCCCATTTTTATAGAAATAGCCACAAATATCACATTTAATCAACTGTAAATGATATACTTACATAATTTGAGGTTTTCAAAGGATATATACTTTGGAAAGGGAGAACAGCAGAGTAACTCATCACATAAAACTGCATTTATATAATAGAGTATAACAGAATACATTACAGAAAAATAAAATAATGGATTATACGGTGGAGCTTGTGAAAATTATTTCAGAGGCACAGAACCCAGCCTTTAAACTCTGGCTCCAGTGCCATGGTACCCTGTTCCTCCAATACCAGGTAACTGGCAAAAAATTCCTATACCCAAAGTACGTTGTTTCCTAGAAACAATACCTGAGTCCATGGAAACATCAACTAATTCCTTTGAAAACTTGTCAGCAGATGTGACTTCACATTCAGAATCCTCTGGTCACCACATGGAATATAAATGTTTCCAAATATGCTTTCCGTCCCATAGTCTTGCCCAATAATATTTTCCTCTCTCTTAACCTCATCTTATAATGTTCTTCTCCCTTCCTGACCTTCATACTCAAATGTCTGGTTTCACTGAAAATTTTATTTAATACTTTATCTTAAACAAAAATACTCTTTCCTTAAAGACATCGGTAGCCTTGAAGTACTCACCTGTAGATCCTATCTGTGGCAAAGTTACTTATTCATTGAAAGCTGATTCTTTTTCTCTTGACCACATCAAGTACACAGCCTTGGAGCTTTTGCAGTTACATATGACCATGGGGCTGCATTTTGTCCAATGCAACATAAGGAAAAGTGTTGAGTGGTGCTTTTAGTTATGGATCATACAAACTTCTTATGTGCAGTCTTCCAAGAGATCTTTCTCTGTCCTGCTGGCTTCATTGGAGACCACTCCAGGGAAAGCTTAGGAACCACTTGGTGAGATGTTAGTAGAGACAGGGCTGGAAGAAACCTGCGTCTCTAAATCACTTCTTGGGGGAGATCAGGAGAGCTGGGATTTTTACATGGGTGAAAAATAAAGATTTTTTATTTAATTTTAAGTCACAAGGTTATAGATGCTTTTCTGTTACAACAGCTAGCAATACCAAATGAATATACCACCCGTTTACCACACCGTAGTGTCCTAGGACAAAGAGGCATTTTTTGCATGCTCTTTATTTTTTATTACTGAAAACCTTTTAGACTTTTACCTTTTTCTCTCCAGTGAGTTTCACCTCCCCTCCTATCCCTTCTCATGACTCCAAAGTGGCCTTTATTATTACTAGAACATCTTTATCTTGTAGATATCAAATACAAGCCTCCCCCTCTCATATAGCAGCCTCCTCTTATTAATAAGTGATTCATTCAGTTGTTATTAATGAGCCCACTTTTCATCTTCCTGACATAGTCATTTCCATGACTATTCCACTTCCTCCCTCTGCTCACGTAACAGCCCTCTCTGTCCAGCTCAGGACACGTGGTCCAGCACGTCCATCACCCTTTTCTCATTATTGGCAACTCCATTTGCCAATTGAACCTTCTCAATAGATTAGTGGCACGCACCTGCATGGATTGGTACCTTTATCAATTCAAGGTCTCCAATGTCAGCGAAGTTCTCAATGTGCCTGGAAATAATTCTGTTTTCCTAATCAACGCTTTCTCCTACTCTCCACAGCAATTATTTAAAACTGTCTACATTTCTCCAAATCTGTGATAGTGCCACTGCACCGCTCTCCTAGCCAGGGGCCTATTTCTTAAGACTCGGAAACAAATATAAATTAGAAGGGATTGTCTAATAACTTCCTTAACTGAAACCTAAACTTTAATCACATCTTCTCATGAAGGAAAATATTTCTCCATTATGTTTTATCTTTTACCAGGGATAGGCTTGCTAGATAAAATACAGGATTCCTAGTTAAATGTAAATTCAAGATAATGGGAAAAATATACACATATATGTATTCACATCTGAAATAAGTTCCTGGAAGTATTAACAATACATATTGTTAAAAAAAAAAAAACTATTTGTTGTTTATCTTAAATTTAAATGTATCTGGGTGTGTTGGATTTTTTGTTTGTTTTATGCTTTTATAAATATGGCAACTCGATTAATTCTACTTCTATCCTTTCTCCAGTTTCTCACTTAAATATCCTATTCTCTTTTCTGTCTTCATTTATCTTCTAAACTACATCAGTACGCCTTGGCTCTCTACCTCTCTCCAATGGCTGCCTGTCTCTCCGTTGCCCTGGTCAGCCTCCTAGAAGCTATGTATGCATGCTGTTCTCTCTTACTCACTTTGCATTCAATAATGCGGTCTCTGCCTTCACTAATCTTCTAAATGTTCTCTCATTAAAATCAGCATTAATTTTGCCAAATCGTATAGACACTTATTCTTGACCTTACTTGACCTTGAAGTTGAATTTGATACTACTGAGCTACTCCTTCTTTCATGAACTACTGTCTTCCCTGGACATTTAGGACCCTGGAAGCTCCTCTTCTTGTTCTCCTCTGCTTGTCCTTCATAGGTTTATTTTCAGGTTCCTCTCTTCTCACAAGCAAAATGGCCAGTGTCACTCATGTCCTTACCTCCTGCACTCTCCTAGGAAAGCATTTATACATAAGGCTTCAGTCCTTGTCTCAGGTATACCTGGAGCCAAATCTTTCTCCTGACATTTACATGTGTATTTTCCATTGTCCTCCAGACATCTCTACTTGGATGTACTTCAAGATCATCAAATTCAACATGACTCAAGCTAAGTTTATCATCTCTGCTACAAAAATGTATTTACTTCTTATATTGTTACAAGACAGCAAGAAACTGAGTCTCATCTCTGAACACCCCAACCCTTTCAAATCTCCAAACTAACTCATCACAAATGATAGGAAGTTTATTTCCTTCACATATTTCAGATCAAGTCCCTCAGCTTTACCCTTCTCCATTCTAAGACTTACACCTTGGTTTCATGCCCAGATTTCACACTACAATCCATACGCAGTCATCCCATGGGAGGACTGGGATTGGCTGCACATCTCTGCTCCATTCCTTTCACCAGCTCCTTAATGAGTAATGGAAAAGGTAGATTTTAAATTTTGATAGGGACCATTTTGCTAACACACCACCATTGGTCTGAGAGGCCTCTCTCTTCATTATCCTTACTGCCACTCACATTTCACCAGGATTCAGAGAAATCCTGAATCCTTTGGCCCAGAGGCCCAGAATGTCAGACTGTAGATTTGCTTTCACTCTGTCTTTCACCAGGAGATAGAAGATTCTTAGCATACATTCTTCGAATGACAGTCCCAGCCTCAGTTTCTAGCTAAATGTTATCATTTGGAGGTCTTTTTCTTATTGGTTTTTAATTATACAGTCCTTTCTCAGTGGTCTGTCAACTTACAATAACATAGTGGCCCTTACAAGCCTAAAGCTCCCGAGACCACATCTGAGGTCTATTGGTGTTATTTCTCAGACCTAAAGCATCTGCCAACCAATGAGTTTCTGAATGTTTTTCTTCAGTTTAGTCCCACGTGGAGCCTCCCTTCAGTCCTGTGCACCTTTGTCCTACCTGAAAACAGAGGTGTGGTTTCATCTAGAGTTTTCACCAAAACATCAAAATACCAGCAGGTAAGTCAGTTGACACCATTTCTGGAGACTCTGTGTACATGGTTTGAAAAACATCTTAAGGAAATTTGTTCTTGATGAAATGTGTCCCACCCATTTACACAAAGTTCTGATAAATATCCTTTGTCCCTTGAAGAGGATAACAGAATATTGGATGCCTTTCTTATTCTAGGTAACTGAAAATCCCCACCACAAACATGCTGCAAAACCACTCCACTGCTATGAATGGATTTACGCAGCCACTGTAAAAACAAAGAGCTTTCACCACATCAACCAAATTCAAAATACAAGCTTTTGTATTCTAGGTGCGCGGTCTATAAAATCCTTGGCTCAAATCTTTGAAGAACTATGGTTGCTTAACTCACACCATATAATGATTTCTTCCTACATTTTAGGAAAAGAAGGAAGACATCAAATTACAAAATTTAGTTCTGATTCTTAAGTAAGCACCCAGAAAACCTTGTGTATCTTCCTCAGAAAGATTAATATCTTATTGTTGAATCGAGTAGAAAATATGCAGCTTACAAAGATCGTATGAGAATTTTTTCCCAAATGTGTGATTTAATTTACTGTTTCCATTAAAATACTAAGAGACCTGCCTTGGAAACTGCCTAAAATCATGTAATGAGGTAATGACTGGCTGCTTTCACTATCGATGCTTGGCTATAAGAGAAAGATTAGCAATGTCCAGATAACAGATAATCCACTGGTTGCTAACTTTCTGTTGTTTTAAATATCTGATTTGAGACTTATTTAAAGTAACTGATAATTAGGCCAACCATAGTGAAAGGAGTTGTTATTTTAGAGTCAAATGCTTAAGTGAAACATGTGCCTGGAATAATGAGTTAAATGAGCCAAGACACAAGAAATGTGTACAGGTATGAACGGTACAGTTCTAAAACGAATATCTAAGCATTGTGTAGTCCTCATTGCTGCTAAGTGTGCTTTTTGTGAAATAGTGCAGCCTGTATTGGTGGATAGAAATACTCTTCGCATTTGGAGCAACTGAAAGATACAGCCAAGAACTCTAGAATATGTTCCCTCCTGTTCTTCCATCTTCATACCTTTTATTATGGGGATGGTATTTGGCTACACTTATAGCCAATTAAAAGAACACTGTAATATTGATCACTGGTTTCTCAGGCTCAGCTCCACTGTACATGAGGAGGTCTATTCTGTGCTTTGTAAGATATTTAACAGCATCCTTGGCCTCTACCTATCAGATAACAGACAGTAGCTCCAAATCCAAGTTGTGATGATGCAAAATGTCTCCAGGTGTTGCCCATGTACTCTCAGTAGTGGTAGAGGGCAGTCAAATTGCCCCGGGTCAAGAACCACTGTTTATATGTAATGTGTCATAATGTGTGATAAAATCTGCTATTCCTGAGGCATAACTGCTCTTCCACTCCTTAGAAAGTTCAGGTCCTCACCATAAAGGCCTACTTCTCTCCATCCCCTACTTTCTGAAAATTCATGTGACTCTGTAGGCTCTTTGCCAATCTGACACTAGCAGAAAGAATGTTAGTTAAGGGCGCTGGTTGTACAAGCCAGGGCTGCTATGAACTCTTTGGGTAACCACAGCCTGTCATCCTCTCAGCCTTCTCAGTGCTTTACTACAAGGTTGTCCCTAGACTGAGATCAGGGACAGTAGTAGGCACATCCCCTTTGGCTTCACTGAGAAATAATAAATACTGATTATAGTCACCAAGATTTGATTATAGTCACTGTCAATGTCAGTGTTATGTCCAATGTGACATTGACAAGGAAACACAAGTCAGGCAGTCATCTCAGTTCGCACTTGAAATGGAATTCCCTCCACAGAGGGTTCTTAAAAATGTCTAGGACAGTCCAAGTTAGCACTAGTTTAATAAGAAGGGTATCAGAGCTCACTGTCATATTGTCTATAACTTTTATAAATTCTGAGATTTTTTTTTTTCTGCAGTTTTTGGCCCGGGCCGGGTTTGAACCCATCACCTCCAGTACACAAGGCTGGTGTCCTACTCCTTTGAGCCATAGGCACTGCCCTAAATTCTGAGATTCTTTTCCTCCATCCTTTCCCTGATCTCATTCTGTTCCCTCCTAGTCTTTCCAAAGTGGTATCAACATTGCTAAGAGTTAGCAAACTAAATACAGAATCATTTTCTAGTTATTTCAGAAAAATTCAGAATGTTGGCTCAGTAAAAACCCCACTCAAATTTGCCATTACTCCAAAGGCCTGTAAGGCTAGCCTTACATCCTGAACAACAGGTAGCAATGAGTCTCAGAATTGCTTTCTCACTCTAGTCTAAGACTTCAAGAAGTCATTTCTCAAGGTCTTATAAATTCCTTCCAAAAGTGCTATCAACCTCACCACATAGCCCAGTAGTCTTGAATCCTAACTACTTTTTCGATGACTTTCCTGAAAGGTGGCAATTTTTTCTGGAGATGCTGAAAGAAGTACTTTGAAACTGAAAAATAAAATAAAATTAAGTAAAAATTTTTAACTCATAATAAATGTAGTCTGTCTTAACTTCTTGGAGATAGGTATCTCATAGTATTGCCTCTCTAAATCAAGCCCTGAAAACTGCTGTCTCCTTACCAAGCCAACAAGGACTTCTGGATCTGGCTGTGAGTTTAATGATGTAAACTCCACATATATCTTAATCTTTCCAGATTTCTTAGATTCCACCCTGACTAGAAATAAACTTGAGAACCACCCAATGGTATTAATTCACATTTCTTTTATCTGGTCTTAAATCATTGCCTTTTGACAGAGTAGATCCCCTGAAACATTCCCTAAAATGCCTCGGGTTCTATAGCTATGTTTACTCTATTCTAATGTTTTTTACTTATACCCCACTAGTGGAGAAGGAGTTTTATCTTTTCATCCATTTCTGCAATCCTGGAAAATCGGGTAACGCAAAGCTCTGTATTTTAATTCTAAAGCACCTATTCCTTGTCAGACTCCTGACAAGGAGCTTAATTGGAGACTAACTTGCTGTGTCAACTGACTTCTATTTGATGACATGTATTAACCCAGAGACCAGATGTAGGGAACTTAGCTGAGAACCATTTTATTTCCATCCAAGATGGAATAGAACTTGATGAGTTTGCTTACTTCAGTTAAGTTTGTGAGGCCTGACAAGTCTCATAAAGAAGCACATGTTACTGGGTGGCCCCTGTGGCTCAGTGGGTAGGGCGCCAGCCCCATATGCGGAGGGGGTGGGTTTGAAGCTGGCCCCTGCCAAACTGCAACAAAAAGGAAGAAGTTCTTATTACTTATGTCATGGCTAAAAGATTAGTGACCGGACCCTCCTTCCTCTAGTCTTGGGCATTTCAACAATCAATCCCTAACAAATGCACCACAAAAGTAACCCACTGGTCTTTAATGTAAGACTAGTAAGTCTATTACTGAAACATAGAGGCCCTGAAGGGGGTGTAAAGAAGGAAATAGTTTTGGTCTTAACTATTATAATTGATATGAAATCCTTTCCCTCCTTGCTTTTTCTTTGTCATGACAACAGGGATCCATTCGCCTTGGCAAACGTATCTTGTCCATAAGCCTGTACCTTGCTGTTACTCTAAACCTAGTTTTCTCTTTCTCAGTAAATCTTCCTTTTCTTGCTAAAACTTTACTTGCTCTTTTCAATTGTCTCGGTGACTACCTCCAGCCACCACCGTGCCATTCTAACAGAGTCATTGGAAAACAGGCCCGCTTTTCAGATAATGAGACCTAGCTTTATAATTGTGAGCTGCGTTTTCTGCAATTTTCTGAGGGAATTTCTTTTTAACTTTCAATGACTGAGTGTATTGGCAAATACTTGACAGCTCATATCTTAATAAGCAACAAAGACCGACTGATCAATAAACTGTGAAATGACAAATATTAGCAATTAGTGTTGGGTATCAACTGTAGCCACATCTGAAGGTAAATACTTTCCCAAGCTTTACTGCTTTATTTTAAGTGCTGGCAACATGTCCAGGCTTTGCTGTTGTATTCCAAACACAATGAGCCTGGAGATCCCCATGTATTAATTACTGCTTACTACACTGACCAGCATACAGCAGCATCAGGCTTTTGACACGGTAACTTTGTAATCACTAGGAAAACTGGCACCACTTTCTTCTGTGTTGGGTATAGTTCAGTTAGCTCCTACTTGAGTGTGCTTTGTCTCTTTTATTTACTAAACATACATAGCATGTATTTGTGCTGCTCTGTTATTTAGGACAAATGTTCGTCTACTTTTTCCTCCTTCTTGCTGTACACAGAAGAAGTATATATAGAGAGAGGTTGCGTCTCCCCCCTGAACTAATCAGATTCATAAAAGAGAAGGTGAGGTTGGCCTTAAAATTTCTAGAAGAATTTTATGACTAAATCATCCCCAAACTGAAGAAATCATACCAATTAATTTGGTAAAATTAAAAAGTTACCCAACTGCATCTAGTAACTATAAAGATTAAGTAAAATTAATATTCTCAGAATTTAAGCCATTATTATGAAACAAAAAGTACTCAGTGGTTCAAATCTGAAGGCGGGAGTTTCAAGTAGTGAATATAAAATAAACAAAACTGCTTTATACAGACCTTCATTACATCATAGCTTTAGAGCTTGAATTCACTACATTGCTTCATTTCTAAACTATGGACAGTCATAAATTCACTTTGTAGGCTTTCATGAGGGTTCAATGGGTCAGTATATAAAGAATATTTCTAATAAAGCCTCAGATGTCATAATATCCAATAAATATTAGCAACATTAGCTGTGTGATTGTTATTGTAAATAATTTCACTAATATTTACAGTGTTTCCACTATGTGAAAAGTGATTGTAATAAAAAGCAATGTATGAATCTTCGGAGTGACAATCAATTTTAAAAGTTCAGATCGAATTTTATCACCCAATTCTTTCCCCCTCCACCATTTTCACAACTTCAGTTTAACCACCTGAATTCAAAATTATACTCCTCAGCAATTTAAATTATGCCATTATTCCTTTGCTCATTTTTTATCACAGATTTAAGCTCCACAGTGCCATGAAACCTGCAGACACAGAAGTTCATGATTTATGTATGTATTTGATAGCCTCACCCCTGACATCCTAGCCTCAAATCTCACTCTTAAACTGCCTACTTAGCTCTGTTAACTGATTTTAATCTCGCATATTAGAGGAGCCAGTCAAATGTTCTTAGGCATTATCATCTTGGCACTTTAATTGAAATATATCTTTACATTTAAAAAAATGGAACATAACAGTGAATAAAAGTAGCCCTTTATTCACACAGTGTATGCTAATGTTGACCCAACTGCTCTTGGCTTTTCAAAGGACTCCTGTGATTTCCTGGAATTTCCTGAACTCAGCACTTTGATGACCATGGATGTTTTAACTTCATTGCTCTCCCAATTGCAAAGGAGCTTTTGACATTTGGATTTTGTGTTCATTTAATGGCAACTGCAATTAAAGCCTTCCCACATCAATGAGCTAACTTTGTAAGGCCACTTCAAAGGGTGAATTCAATATTCAAATTGCATGATGCGTATTGATCTGTGCGCTACTATTTGTGTGACTGGAAAACTACTCGTTAGAATTTTTCCTAACACAACTGATACAAAATAGTGATCAGAACTAATGTCACTCCAGTACTGTGCCTTCATGTAATGGGAACACAGGTGTTTAGCATGGTTAGCATGAGGTTTAAGTAGAAAAAAATAGCCAGACTCTCAAGGCTGACTAAATAATGGTTATTTAGAGAGGATGAGTATCTAAACTGCAAGTATAGATTCCTCAAAACCTGATTTAATCAACTTGAGAATCACTTTTAAAAGGTCTCCCAAGATATTGGAAGTTTGGGCAGCTCAGAAATGATAGGTTTCCTCTTGAGTCCCATGAACTCTATTGGACTTAGGAATATTTGGTTTCCTGCCCCCGCCCCAACTTTCATAGGCAAGAAGAGAATGCTTCTTTTAGTAAGTTTTATGGACATTAAAAACTATGATTTTGTTGCAGCTACAAATATTTACAATATTTACAAGGATACATGTCAAATCTATTAAGTATAGAGTATAAATGTCTTAACATAATGACTGAGGTGAAAGCTGTATTAACCAGTTTGATGTAAGTGTTCCAAATTGTCTATAAAATCATTGTACCCTATACATGCATTAATATACATAGTTATGATTTAATAAAAAATATGTTAAGAGAAGAAAAAACAAATGTTGACAATTTGATTTTTACCAGATAGAAAGACATAAACTAAGACAACACACACCAGAACAACTTGGGAACGCTTGTTTCATGCAGACTTTTTTGAGATTACATCTACACATAAAAAGTTGATTGGAGAATTATTATAATTATCTATTATAGATAAGTATGCCATTAAACATTTCATCTCTGCCAAAACATCTATTCACATAATTTCCAATGTTTTTCCTAATGTGCTTACTGCATATCAAAACAGAAACAACAAAGTCATCTTGAATTATCCAGTAAACAGCTAAATGACAAAATGGAAGTTTGAACTCAGCCAACATTTAACTCAGCCTAGGTTTGGTTTCTTTTCAATGAAAAATTTCAAAATATATATATATTTTAATTAATTTTTACCTGTATATTTCTTTTTTTTTTGAGACACTTCTATGAGCAAGGATTAATAGAGAATATGGAATAATCATAATCATTTGGAAGGCAGGTACCCTTTTTCTAAAATGCTCTTATTCTAAGTAGAAAAAGGAAAACAAGTAAATATCCTCAGGTTCTCTGTCCTGAACTTGATACAGAAGTGCTTGAAAAAAAGCATTAAATTTCTCCTAGTATTCAAGAGAAGTAGAAAGCTAGAAGATATATAAAAGAAGATGACTTAGCCAAATACCCCTGACAGTTCATCTTTGCCTTAAAGTACCAAGTAGCAAGAAAGAAGCAGACTTTTGCTAATATTCTGTCTCTTTTAGCTACCAGAATGCACAATTATTGAAGATACGTGAGCAGGCACCAAACATTGGTTTCAATGTCATTAAAGAAAGCATATTTCTGAAATGTAACAATAATATAATTAGGTCCTCATATAGTTTCTTGCGATTGTTAATGTGGTTATTATTATGGAAACACTGAGGTTCAGAAGGTTCAGTGACTAACCTTGAGTAAGTTGGCCAGTCACTGGTAGAAATGGGACTTGCAACAGGTATTTTTGCATCAACATTATACACCTGTGGGAAATAAGCAACTTGTGTGTGGAGAAGAGAATGTGGAGAGAAGACAACAAGCAAATATCAACAAAATAGACAATATTTACTGAGATTCATTCCTTGTGTTTGTAGGGTGTATGTATACAAGTAGAAAGAGAGAGAAGCCATTAGAGGAATAATTATCTATCTTGTTCTGGAAGCCAATAGTGGAAAAAGAATCATCAGGACAACATACAACAAATACAGGACAATAAAATACACAGTCACACACACAAGCTGGCTTTATTTCACAATGCTTAAAATCTAACAAGATCATTTTTTTTTTTTTTGCAGTTTTTGGCTGGGGTTGGGTTTGAAACCATCACCTCTGGCATATGGGGCCAGCACCCTACCCCTTTGAGCCCCAGGCGCCACCCAAGATCACTTTTATGATTTTTTTTTTTCAGAAAGATTAGGTGTTGGACAGTTGCTTCACAAGTTGAGTGATAATTCTAAAACAATACGTCTAACTCTGATAACTGCATCTGCTTTATGAAAGGACTTTTATCGATGAGATAATAATAGGCTTTTTAAAATGCATGCTTTGATTTTTTTCTATTATCATTAAAAAAAGATAATATGAAGAAAGAAAATTTACCTTTCTAAGATTTTGATCTACTTATGATTTCTCTAAGTAATATTATCAAAAGGTAACTACTTCTATAAATACTTGAAATCATATATCTGAAGAGTTTATACCCATTTTTTTGAATGTGAATATAGATATTATTCTGAAGTCCTTTACTTTGTTTCCTATTATAATAAGATTTCTCTGTACCATGTTTCTAAAATGCATAGGTTAGAAAAAATGGTTTTTGAAGATAATTTTGAAAAAGAAAACATGACTTGGTCATTCATTGATTTACTCAGTTCATTCATTCATTCAATACTATTTCTGAGTGACTACCCCATGAACAACATTGCCCGGTTCTAGAAATGTCAAAATCTAGAATACATATTTCCTACCCTAAGTAGACGAGTAACAGAGACAGATAATTAAACTGCAGGTAGCTGTAGAGTGTAGGGTAACTGTTGGAAGTTCAGCGTGCAGAGGAAGCATACTCGAGTATTTTTAACCCACACTGGAGAGGTCAAAGGAGGCTCCCCCCAGGAGATGACATGAGTAGGATGTAGCCAAATATAATGGAGTAGGTGGTGGTAAGGTAGTTATAGATGGCTATGTCTCTACAAGATACTCTTAGGGAGCATATTCAAGGCACATTGAGTGCAGAGTGGCCGGGGCTGTGAGTAATATTCAGTACTTTGCCTGGAACATAGCTATGTAAGGAAAGATGAAAGGATACCAAAAAACAATAGTGTTTGAATCACATCAGAAAGACACTGTGCAGTATATTAGAGAATTATGCGATATTTACTGAAATAAACATCGCTGTGAAGGATATTAGTATATAGACAATTTTGTCCAAACCCTGACTTGTTGCTCCAGAAAGAGTATGTCTGTTGATTTATAGTTTGGAATTCATTTTAAAGTATCCACTAAGATTCTCCAGAATGAGAGTCACAAATATAAAGAGAAACCCTCGCTGGTTAGAAAAATATTTTCTATTGCTCATCTTCCCCACTCCTCACCACAGATAGGTTCTGCATAATGATCTTTAGCACTTTTTTTTTCAGGAAGGTTAGTTTTCTCTTCCTAAGCGATGACAACAAATATATGTCATGAAGAATAGGGATTGATAATCCTTGTAATTTCAGCTATGCTCATGTAACTACAAATGCTATTTATATTTCTTATCTATTGAGGATTTGTCACAACAAAAAATACATAATCCAGGTAGAACATGAAAAGTACAGTTGCAAGTAGTCCTCTCATCAAGGCAGTTTACACTTTGTTGTTGGTAGAACATTGCTAAGTTGTTTGCCTGAATAATGCGTGAGGTAAAGAATTTGACAGGTTAATTATACATTGCTTTAAAAAGTATTTCCTAGCATTTTATTTAAAATTGGTTGTGTTTTAATATCTTTGATTCTCCTGTAGCTTTTTATATGGAACCACAAAAATATCTACCTGTCAGAAAAGTTTCATCAGATTTTTTTCCCTGTATTTCCGGACCTTTGCTCATAAGATCTGTTGGTTTCTCCCCAAGAGAAGACGAGCTACTGATCTGAGGGGCCAATGCCTGGAATGTTATCTGAGGGCATGTTATATTACTAATGCCTTAGAAGTCATGAGCCCATGCAGTTTGCAGAATATAAACGCATCTATGGAGGTTTTCTGCCCAAAAGAGTTTTCTGGCTGACCATCCTCCTCTCTCAATTTCTTAAAAGTGACCTGTGTTGTACTGGAAGAGGGTAAAATCCCCTTATTTTTTATTCAGGGAAAAAGAATTGGAACAGGTTTGGTTTGGCTCTCATGGTTTACGCATGGTTGTACAATTTGGCTTGTGTCACAGTCGTAACTCAGGATTTACTCTAATTAAGGATGTACTCGGTTAACGATAAAGCAGTGTATTCTTTCCTGTGTGGTTGTGGCTTCTAATGAGTGTAACTCTCTCAGACAGAATCTCCAGAAGGAGTCCTGAAAGTCAAAACTATTGAGAGAATGGTTATCACACAGCAGACCCACCAGCGGCTAACCACGCTCTTCAAGCTGTGTTCTCTAATAGTTACAAGGCACTCTCCCTGATTCATGGTCATCCCGAAGAGAGATATCCACAAATCCATTGGTCAGCATGTATGAGATGACTGCCATGACTTTTTCTTTCCCATCCATATCTGCCCACTACACTCTAGATTCATATTTTCAAATCTGTAACATCACAAATTTTGTTATCTATTTTTGTCATAAACATACAAAGACCAAAAAGGTCTGTCCTTCTAAAAACCTTCTTCTCCTCAGTCATCCTTGATTTCTCCTTCTCTCATCCCTTACCTGTCATCTAATCCATCACAAAGTACTCTTGAATGTGCCTCCAAAATGCAGCTTGGGTCTCTCCACTTCTGTTTCACCGGGTGACACATTACTCTAATCTCTCTTTCATCAGTTCCCGTCTCCACTATCGCAATTACCTCCTAACTGCTCTTCTTGTTTCACATTATTATAACAGTTCACTATTCAAAATTCTCCAATGTTTTCCATATCTTAATCTAAAACATCCTTTATTGTAATCCTTATTAACACCCAAGTTATTGGCCCTGAAACTCCTCGCCCAAGCCCATGCCTTGACACTTTCTTACCTCCCCACTCTCCATGCCATGGGCACACAGCTGACTTTTTTTCACTATGTTTAGAACAAAGCAAGATCACTTATGTTCACCAGCTACCCTAGGTCTCTGCACTAGCCATTCTGTCTGCCCAGAAAGTTTTTTTCGCTTGCCAGTTCATGTTGGTCTTCACCAAAATTGGAAGCTTATTTTATGTATATATAAAGAAATATATATATGTAGAAAATATATATAACTTCTATGAATTCTTAAATGAATTGAGGCAAGACATTTTGCAGTAACATCTTCCATAGATTTTCAAACGTAATTCTTTTTTAACCATCTCTAATGTCTGCTTTCATTTTCTCTTTACTTAACAATTTCTTAGAAGGGCATTATTATTATTATTCCTTGTAATTATATTCAAGATCAAGGTAGTATTTTCTCCTTCTATTATAAATCAATGAATTTTATTAATTTAATGTAGATTTGTTTGCTTCTTGATCAGAACAGGTAGCTAAAATGACTCATGATATGGCAGTTTGGTTATTTACCTTTGCTATTATTTTTTATGATCTTTTAAAAAACATATTTCAGGGTTGGGCTCGGAGGCTCATGCCTGCAATCCTAGCACTCTGGGAGGCCAAAGCAGGTGGACTGCCTGAGCCCACAAGTTCAAGACCAGCCTGAGCCAGAGCAAGACTCCATCTCTAAAAATAGCTGGGTGTTGTAGCACCTGTAGTCTTAGCTACTTGGGAGACTGAGGCAAGAGAATCACTTGAGCCCAAGATTTGGAGGTTGTTGTGAGCTGTAACACCATAGCACTCTACTGAGGGTGACAAAGTGAGACACTGTCTCAAATTAAAATAAAATAAAATAAAAAAACATATTTCAGGGTATTAGACAAGAATATATGTTTTGGTATACACATAAATACACATAATGGTTGTGAATCTATCATTAGTGTTAGTATAAAAACTAATTAGAATCCATAGTGTTTGAAAATCCTCTGAGAATGTTCTAGTTTGGTGGGCCACGTACCCTCACTCATAGCTTGTAAGGACACTGGAACAACTGATGGGCCTTCTGATGACCACAGGATGAAGTTACTTGTTTGTAATCAGAGGACATCTTTTATTTTCTATTTTCAAAATGTATCTTTAAACAAGAGAAATATACTAACCCTAGTGATATATACTATGACGGAGAATGGAAAACTAAAACCCAGTAAGGCTCACATCTCAGGATCACTTTGTGAAAGTGCTCACTGATAGGAACTAGTCCGATAGCAATCACTTATGTTATTTAATTTGTTATTTTGATCCCGATCTCTCTCTCTCTCTCTCGCTTTCTCTCTCCCTCTTTTTATATTCTAAGTTTATTTTTCCATTTAAGACTTTTTTTGACATATGTTTTATTTTACCTGGCATTAAAATTCACTTTCATCAATTTTTTGAACTTGATAAGTATCTTTGACAATCTTTTCTGTTCTCCTAACTGCCTTTGTGTCTTTGTTTTAGATATAATCTAGTAAAGAAATTATGGCTTTATTCTACATATTTATTTTATTGACATTGACAGTCTCTTGATGGCATAATATAGTTTTATCATTATTATTCTTTTTTGTTGTTGTTCATAATTGGAATCTATATATCTTATTGCCCTTTCCTGTAAGTTGCCTTTTGATTTTAAAATACATATTTAAATTTGTCTTTTCTACTGAAACTTTCAGCAGATATTCCATGAAAATGTTACACTTCTTCTAAAATCATCCATAGTTGTAATTTTCTTTTGACATTATTGTTGGGGGAGTACATTCTAACAACTACTTTCAGTTTTTCAGACATATCAACATTTTTATATGCAAATATAACTTTTCCAAAGGTAATGGCACCTGAGGTAAATGTGGCAACCACATGCTGTATAAGGTAAGAGTAGAATCTTTAGGCATCTTTCTCCTGAACTTCTTTAAGAGAAGTGTGGCTCTAACCTCTGCCACAACACCTACCCATGTATATTTTAGATGGCATTTTGTTCTGATGAGATATCTCAATCATATTCCATGCACTTTCTACCTTTAAAATAAACTTTTAAAACACCTAATGGCCTTTCTCCTTATTGTCCAGAATTATGAGTTTAGTGGGTTTAACTTCTGTCTAACATTTTTGTTGTCTTTTGATAAATAATATTTCGAGTTGAGTAAACACATAGTTTTAGTACATTATCTTAAGCCAAAAGATTAAAGTCATATAATTTCTGGAATATTCTTTTTGTCTTCCCTTCTGTTACTTTCTTCTAACAAAACTACACGTTTTTCAAAGACCATTCTTTGTGCCATCTCTAGCTGCTTCTTCATTCGAATATCTCATTCATTATTCCAATTTTGGTCTTCTTAGCACATACTTTCTTATAGCTTAAATACATTCGTTTTCCTTAAGTTGACTCTTAAGGGTAGAATATATATTCATAGTTTTTATTACCTATTTGGTGCCATTAGAACTTAGCATAAAAGTTTGTGGAGAGTAGAGAACAACAAATAATTGATAGAAAAAATTTCAAATTTAAAGCACAAAAGACCTTTCAGGATTATATAGACTAATGTTCTCACTTTGTGGATGACATAATTGAGAGTTATTACTTTTGAAGCCAATGCTGCAATCCAGACCTCCCAGCCAGTGTCCAGTATTCTTTCTGCTCTACAACGGGCTCATATGCTCTTAAATTGAAAAGAAAATATGGAATTATTTCACAACTCAAAGTGGAAAATTACAGATTTGTTGATAACTTGACATGCAACTACTGGGAAAAGACTCCTGAGACTTTAAAAATTTACTTTTTAAACAAAGCAGATTGTCTCATTTTTAAAAAAAAAAATCTTGAATGATATGCATAGAATGCTTTTTAATGAATATACTCAACTTAATTTCCTTCTCTTTAATAACTGAGATTTGCTATATTATCTCAATTCAGTCCTCATCCACATAATAGTCCTTCATTTATGTGCAACAATAACATTACAGGTATGGCAGGGGCTGCAAATATATAGCAGGTATTGTGCCACTCCCCTATCTCATTATCGTGTAAGACAAGCCATTTCTCCCACTGAGTTAAATCTAACTTCAGAATCCTTCCTAACTCCATTCTGTGGAAAACCATTGTCGATGGATGGTCTGTAGTCCATATGAGATTTTGTGTTACTATTTAAATATTCATAGCTTCCTCCCAGGATGTCATTCCTATTTTCTCCTTCTTTGAGCTTTAATTATATAGACCCATGTATACAATAAACTTGAATTGTGGAATAGCCATTTGACTCGATTTGGCCAATGGAGTGTGCATGTAAGTGAATAGGTCACTTCTAAATAGAAGCCTCAAAATCTAGTTTTAGTTTGTGGTTTTCTATGTCTACCTTTTCTCTTGTTTGGGTTCTTCTCTGTCATTGAAGAT
Organism: Galago senegalensis; assembly: GCA_963575145.1. Lineage (NCBI taxonomy): Eukaryota > Metazoa > Chordata > Mammalia > Primates > Galagidae > Galago > Galago senegalensis. The sequence goes on from CAUYTI010154117.1 coordinate 33,242, forward strand.
CATGGAGTAAAAATCATGTTAAGAATTACAGCAACATGAGCAAGAATCAAGGCTTGGTGTCATTAGCTACCAGGACTTGATGATCCTTGGTAACCACCACATTGTGTATCTACTCCTGATCTGTAAAGCACGTCAATGGGTTCATTCATTTATTCATTCATCCAACATGTTTTGGTCTTCAATCACATTATTAGGTTCTAGGAATACAGCAGTAAATGAGATAGACATGGTTTCTGCTCATAGAAATTAAATAAAAATGAGAAAGCTGGGTTTTTTTAAAGCCTTTAATCACAAATAAATAATTAGAGATTGAGATAAGTGTTATGAATGGAACTAATTAAATGCTACAATAGAGAAAACTGGTATAGAAAAGTGGGAGTCTGATTTGGAAACTGTGTGCAGAAAACTTTTCTCCGAGGAGATTAAATTTACACGGAAGGTATAAACATATGAGAATTAACAAGCTATGTAGGATCTAAGATAAAGTAGGAAAGGATTAAGGATAGGGACAACATAGCCAAAAATCTGAAGGAAAAATAACTTGACATATGTCAGTTATGGAAAAGAAGCCAGGAGGATCTAAAGCATAGTTAACAGTTAATTAACTCTGAGAGAAGTCAGAGTCAATTACAGGGTTTTAGGTAGGAAAGTTATGTACAGTTATCAAAAATGACTCTAATTATTATATAAGGAAATAAGTTAGAGGAGACAAAAGTGAAAGTAAAAGAAACAGGTAAGAGATTGTTTAAGTAGCCATGATAAGCAAGACCTAATCTAAGTGGCTTAGATTATGATGCTAGCAACGGAGACTGTGAAGGAATTAAATGTTTAATTTGAGAGTGGAATCAGCAAGAATTGCTAATGAAGTGGATTAAATTAGAAGGTAAATAGTAGAACAAAGCGTGACTCCTGATGGCAGTGGCACCATTTCCTATAGACTGGTGTAGTAAAAAGGTTTAGGTTCAAAAGTTATTATGTCAGGTATGACTGGAGAATTTAAGTTTAGATCAATTAAGTTGGCTTTGGTATGAGATGTTAAAATGGAGTTATCAGGTAGGCAACTTACAACTGAAGTTCATGGTAATACATGTGCTGGAGATATAAATTTGTGTCATCACAAGATAGAAGGCCTTTGAAGGCGTGAATATGAATATAGTCTCTTAGTGAAAGAATGTGGACAAAGGCAAGTGAGGATCCAAGTTTGAGCATTGGACAACATCAGTGTAGGAGAGTTGAGTAAAGAGCAAAGCCAGCCAAAGAAACTGAGAATCATCAGCTGTGAGAAAGGAGGGGAATGTATAAAAATCATATAACATAGGCATTATTAAGACTTTCTAAAACACAGTGAGTGGAAATCTGCCATTTCTTTGGAGACACTAAATGAAATAACAGAAAAAAAGAAGTGTTTATTGAACTGTTAACATGAGAGGCGCTTAGTGATTTTGAAAATGGTGTTGAAAACAAAATCTGGACTGAGGAGGTGATACATGAGTTAGAGCTAAAGAAGTATGTGTCTTTCTTTAGAGAACTGAACACATTGAAGAGGATTCCAGAAATAGAAACATTTCCTGGAAAAAGTGTATGTCCATGTGACTCCATGCAAATAAATAACACCTACTCAGTCCATTTGCATTGAACTGAAGGACCAATAGAGAGGGAGACCAATGCCAGCAAGCCCTCTGCATGGAGAGACAAGGGTGCGGCCCCTCCCTATGTTCCTCACAGCCTTAGAAGTCTCAGGCATGAGAAAATACAGCACAGGAGAAAGCTACAAGAGAGAGTAAAGGTTAGAAAAAACAGGAGTTTATCTTTAACTCCATGATTGAACTCCTAACACATACCATTTATTGCGCTTCTGTGTCCCTTAATCTTATCACTGCTAATATATGACTTAGGGCTGGGACAGCATGCTGTGTCTAATGAGTATTGTTTTCAGTACTCAGGGTCAGCAGTGATGCTTGGCTTTCTCCCAAATTACTCTGTTCCTAGGGCCTAGCACTTTTAACCCTATCCTCTATCCTACAAATGTGCTTTAGTGGAAGATTTTTTAAACAATGTGTGGGGCACTAATCCTGGTTTTATACTGATGGAACTATCCTATAGGAAAAGATAGATTTATGATGTACTAGAATGAAATTATAACCATAGACATGAATTCCTCCAGTTGATAGAAGACATGGAATCCATAGCACACATGAAAAAAAGAACAGGCTTTATTGGAGAATGATCTATTCTTTCATCTTTACATGAAGGAAAGGGATACAAAGAAATTTGAGAGCAGGTAGCTCTGCAGATAGGATAGTAGGAAGATAAGGAAATTGGGATTACTTAAGTGAAATATGAATAAATTGAAATTGATTGGGGGGAGAGAGAGAACAAATTGTAATAAGAGATGAGTAAGTACCATGTATGAAATCCTTAAGCAATAATATTGAAGAAATAGAGAAATTATACCAGATTCGACACTCATAGATTTCAAGTATGATTGCTAATATGGTTGTAAAAAGCCTTTGCAGTCTAAGGAAGGACCAATACTGTGGTTTCTCCATGGTTTTGGTGTGGCTTGAGAGTATAACTGACAGAGAAAGGGGTAAGCAATTATAATAAAACCCACAAGGTCTCAGCTAGAAAGCAGGACACAAAAAGACAAGGCTGATGGGCTCCAAGTTGTGGGATAAGAGAATGGATGTCTCACTGGGGTCAAAGGGTTATAGTTGAGGGAACAGTTGAGCAAATGAGTCAGAAAGTCAGAAAGTAAAGGTCAAAGTAATGGAAGCAATTGATCACATGTTATCCTGGTCTTAGAGCTTCCTTACTTCAACTGTTAGTGCAATCGTGATTCATTTATGAATTCCTGTTTTATTATTTCCTCTTTGCCTCAACTAACTTAGCTATTTTTATCCCATTGCACTGTATGCTTTTATGTCAGCAGTTTAAAATAACTTGTTGAAACAAGAAAGGCATTAATTAATTAATTTGCATATTTCAATATACTTTTTTATAGCCTGGTTGTTAGATCTATTGTCATCTCAGGCTCATTTCCTGAATAAATTTCATTTATTTTTTGATACCCTTAATAAAATGAAGTACCCAGCACTGAACATAAAATCATCTAGTGATAAGGCAGAAGTGTCACAGTTAGCATCTGGAAGAGCCAAGACAAACAGACAGGTCTCAACCCCCTGCTCCAACTATCCCTTAACCTGCATGGTAAACTAGAAATAATTGCATATATTCACTGAGTGAGACCCTTCTTCTACACATAGGGCTTAATAGGAGATGGCACACTGGAAGAGGAAGAGTTGTCTTGGCCCACACATTAAATACACAAATACTAAAGAAAGCTGATAAACAGGATATCCAACTGTGTATTGCAACGTGCTTATAAAGAGGATATCCAGCTGTCTCTAGCAAGGCGTATTTACATTTCTGCAAGGAATACCCTAACGTAGTGACCATGAACCAATGCTACCATAATGAAATATTTCAGAAGAAATTGCTTTATAAGCACATTGCATAGGAAAGAATTTTTTTTTCAGTCTGATAGTTCCATCAAATTCTTGCTCTAAATGTTTGATGTACTATATCAAATTAACATTTAAACACGGAGTTTACATACTTTTGTTTGTTTGTTTCAGAGCCACAAAAAAAACCTACCTTTTCTTCACTTTTAGTATCATGAATCAAAGACCTGCTATTTCCACTTTCCCATCTACATTTTACCATTTTCAGACAAACAGCACTGTCTCCAGAAAAGCAGTAATTTTATTTCTACCAGTTGTGTTCTCTGTTCAGTTTCAATTTGACTTCCCAGAATCACATAACCGAAAGGAACAGTGAGCGATCACCTTGACCACCCACTCTGGGAAGGAGTCTGGACAACATGCACTTCATGGCTAGGTAAGAGATCTTCTGTTTGACATGCAGTTTCTTCCTTGGTCAACCAACACATATTTATTTTTATTTCAAGTCCAAAGCTGTCACAGAGTTTATGAAGATCATAATAACAATCACAGGAAAAGATATTATATCACAGTTTGTTTATCTCTAAAATAAGCGGTGATGCCATGTACCTTGCAGGGTTGAAGTGATTTATTCATAGAAGTCCATTGAAGCAGCTAAGTGCTATCAACCCATTCTGTAGATAAGGAATCTAACGTTAATAGAGGTGCAGTGGCATCGTTGAATTATTCTGTACCAATGCCATAAAGCTAGTAAGTAGCAAAGTCTTGATCTCAGTCTTCTGACCTCAAGGTTTTTCCTTCTAATCTCCTGCCTTATTTCTCCCTCCTACCCCTGAATGCCTTACAGTAGCGTAGCAATATGCATTTTTATAAGGTTATTCCACACAACGTTCTTATTTTGAGTAGATATTTCTATTTTGCAAATGAAGAAATGAGATGTTGAGTAAGTGGCCTGTCTGTGGTCATTTGGCTGGGGAGGCAGACCAGGTCTTACGCTTCTCTCCTCCTATCCCAGTTTAATAAATTTTCCACTGAGCTGCATCAGTCACCAGAGTTTACAATCTTGCTTAGAAATCCCCATCAACACACTTGAAACAAAGAAAAGTTAAGTCTTCAGACTCTATACTACTTCTTACAAGTGCAGTGGGAGAGGAAAGTTCATGAGCTGAAGTGATTTTCCAGCTTCCTACTTCATTCTCACCAGCTCTTGCCGTTTCCTGAGCCCGGTACAGTTCAATCTTCCCACTTCCCTGTATCATTTTACTCCATCTGCTTTGCCCTGAACTTCATTTGACTTATCTATTAAATATTTCCAAGTACAAGTATTACATTCCTTTCACCCTTGAACGTGGTTTTCTTCACAAATGATCAAATTCACTGAGAACTATTGCTTTCTTTAGTTAACTTCACTGACAAATTGCTCATTATTTCACAGGATTTACGTGTTTATACAGATTGTTAAATACCTTCCATGTTATTCCCCAGCTGATGTGGCTGTGCAGGAAGTTGTCAGTGACTCAATATTAGCTGCATGCCAAGAACTGTAGCTGTGAGCAACCTTCCACTGTAACTGCATGTCCTGCATCCTGCCTTTGCCTCCCCCTGACGTGTGTGTCTGTGGCCACTGGTCAGGCCTGGGAACAGTGTTATTTCCCCAGTGTTTTCACCTACCAGAAGGCCTGGCTGGGTCTGTAAATCGACCTTGTAATATGCCTAGTGGTGAAATGAAAGCAAGTGAGCAAGCAGGGTGAGCAGTGTACAGCTCTGGGGCCACGAAGCCTGGGCTCAATAATCAGTTCTGCCAAAGCTTCCTGACTGTGACTCAGCCACTCTGTGCCTCAGTTCACCCATTTATAAAATGGGAAGAATAATTGTAGTTACCTCCTAGGATTATTGTCAAGAATAAACAAGTCAAAGAGCAACGTGCTCAATAGATGTCATCTACTATCATCAATTTTTATTCTGTCAACATAATATGGCAGACACGAGATAGGGAAGGTGTTATGTTTTTATTAGTTCATTGAACCCTTCTTAGAACCTGAAGTATCAGTGTTGTTATCACTACTTATGATGAAGAAATTGAGGTAGAGAGGATAATCAATTTGCCCAAGTTACTATGGCCTGAAAATTGTAGAGCCAGAAATAAATTCAAATCAGTCTGATTCCTTTCTGCCAAATAATAATGGCTGATATTTATTCAATGTTTATGAGACGCCAGGCATTGTGTTCTTTTGTTCCTCATTAAAAAAAAAACTAAAATAAGCACTAATCCTTTTTACAGTTTAGAAAACTGAGGCTTACTGAGTTTTAATAACTTTTCAAGAATTGAATCAATCTGATACTGATTCAAAATACAAATTTTTTTTGATGAGAAAAGTATCTCAAAATTAGATGGTTAAAACTGAGCCAACTGAGTAATGTTTTTAATAAATAACATCTATCTAATGGGGAAAAAATAATAGCAAAAAGAGAAAATCCTCTAACGAAGATTAAGTGTAAAATATTTGGGGATCGATTTAACAGGTTACCTGCAATTGAGTATATTTCTAAATGGAGTCTGAAAAAAGTTAAATATTTCTTCCTCTAGATTATAGTGTTAAGCTGTATTTCACCAGCTCTGAGCACATCTTTTCATATTTTAATATCACCTAAATAAAGATACTTATTGAAATTATCACTTGGGAAGTTTTCTTCAGTGATATGTAAGATAGTTTTGCATTTTATAGTTGATGACTTCTTGAGATTCACTGTATTCATTGTGTACCTTTGTTTTCTATTGTATGATCTAATTATTAAGGACCAAGTTTAAAAAAAAAAAAAGCAAGCTGATAAACAAACGAAAAGGTATGTGCATAATTTTCATGATGTCTACTGCCAGAGGAAAGCAAAAAAGTTCTCACACGATATCCTAATTATGTAGCAGCCCATCCAGAGAGTCTTTAAAATCATCAAGCAGTTCCCAAGTTTGCAATCACTAATGTAGAAAATGTACGTATCTAAGTAATGAAACATCTTTTTGATATTCTTTATGATAAAAGTAAAAGAAAAGTGGGCAACATAAAACTAGCGGGATATTTGACATTGTATTTGAGAAACTAATGCATTAATATCAGGTTTGATGGAAATAGTTTCAATTCTCAGTGAGTTCTCAAGGTGCTCATCAGATATTTTGGTTCTAATTTTATTCTTAATGTGCCTCAGTCTTGAAAATAGCTGCTCAAAAATGTAGGTGCTGCCAAAAAGTAATGACATGAATAAAGTGTGATTGTGAAGTGAGAGACATTTGTCTCTGGGAAGACAGAACCTATAAAAGTTCAGTGAAGACACATAATCAAATATTTCTTTAAGTTGGATGTCACATGGCAGCTCTATACATTCCATTTGAAAGTTGGCAGGTAACATATTTATGTCAACTGAAAATGGAGTCTCAAATACACCAAAATATTGATTATTTTCCCAGAAATCTTCAAGTCTGTTTTCAAGGTCCTGTATCAAATAGAAAAGGAAGGCCGCATATCTCTAGTGGTTTTTAGGACTGTGTTTTGCCAACATGTCAAACTGCATAAAATTGGTTGCTGTAATTTTACTTTCATTTGAAATGCTGTTATGATTTGAAACATTGTATTGATAAGTTGGTAGGTTGGTTTTCACCTTGAAGACTCATCTTTAACTCATTTAAATGAGTGGTTATCTCCACTACAAATGCTAAATCTGAAAACCAGTTTTGATCATCAAGTTCTGGCACAAACGTGGTTTTTGATACCATAAGCAACTTGATAACATGTCACAAATCACAAAATCTTTTCAACATTTGGACTTGACTTAGCCATCTTACTTCCAAAAAGTAAATGAGGTCACCATCGGCAGCACTAATACTCTAAGGAATTGCTGGAATCCAATCCCTTGGCTCTTATAAAATTCACAGTCTTGATGATTTGCATGATGTTATCCATTTTTAAATCTTTTGAGTATAAATCTTCTTGAAGTACTATGTAACAATACTTCATCAGACACGAGCTATGGCAATGGCATGATTTTTGTTAATTGTACAAGTGCCTCCCTTTTACCTACCATCATGCCAAGGCACCATCAGTAACCATACCAGACATGTTTGCAATGGACAAAGAAAATGACTTTAACATACTTTTTACTTCTTCCTATAAATATCTTGATTTAGTTTTATCTTCTAAGGCCATTAAAGAAGTCACTTCTTCAGTGACATTGTATTGATCATCAAAACCTCTGAAAAAATGGCAGTTGAATCATAAGTACCCTTTTTCCAGGGCAAATTATATTTGAGTTGCTTTCCATTCATTGCTTAACAAACTCATCATTAGTAAATGGGTTTGATATTTTTGTTATTAAATATACTACCACATAAATCGTTTTTACAACGGAATCCATCTGAGTTGTAATTTTTTAAATAATTTTTGTTGAGAAAACAGTCTTTGAAAACTTGCAAAAATATTCCTACTAATTAAACAGAATGTCTTACTATTTGCCATGACAAAAAAGTGCTCACGTGTCCACTTTTCATTAAACAATCTTCCTTCATTTGTAATTTTTCTTTTGGGGGTTTTAGTTTCTTATGAGACACTCAAGAAGCCATCCTGGAATTTAAAAAAGAAATAATAGATATGGGACTCCATTTACTTTTATTATGAAAACTAATTGACAGGAAAATAGAAAATAAGGTTGGGCCCATGTACATCTTGGCTGCCAATGCAGAGCGAGGCAGAGGGACAATTGCGACATGTGGTGGGCAGCATGTGAGGCACCACTGAGATGTGGAAGCACCCTGAATAATCAAGTAATAATACTTACCTGACTTCTAAATAACATTAGAAGCCTAACACTGCAATAGGTTGAAATATTATTGCTAATTCCTGCTGCACCAAGTCACCATGAACACACGTCTGATGGTGTCATTTTGACTACCTGCACTTGGAAGATAATACACTGGAAGCCACAAAGTGCTGTAAAATTGAAGCCACACATAGGGGTACAAATAGCAAGAGTATAGATATGTTTACTTTACATGACATTACCATCTACAAAGTTCACATTCAAGAACCATGCAATTAGGTCCACCAACATAATCACAAAAATATTTCATAATGTTTTGAGTAAGTTTACAATCTTCTGTTGGTCACATTCATAGCTGTCCTGGGCCATAAGCCACCTATGGGCTTTGAGCTGGACACCCTTCTCTACGTGGTTCTTTCTCCTGATCGTTATGTTCTACGTGCCTTCTATTGTTACACTCAAGTATTTTCTTGTTTTAATGATCACACATATGTTCACACTGATAGCCTTCACTTACAGCTTCTTCTCCTTAGACAGTGCCAGAGACACCATACCTAATATTTGATTCATCAAAGTTCTCTTCCATAAGTAGAATGGATAAACCGTGATTCCCATATCTCCATTTATACAATTAATTAAAATATTGATTAAATAGGACTACAAATTTTTCTCCATCATTCTTCTAATGTGAATGTTTAATTAATTATGCCTATTTTAAGTCCATATGATACACTATCTCCGACATATACTCTTCATGTTGTCCACAAACATATGAAAGGTTATCAAAAGTATTAATAAAGCTAGATTTTTTATCACTTGACCTGCCTAGGAAACATAGACAAATAAAAAATGAAATTTATTTGACATGACTTATCTTAGTGAGCCATATAGGTTTCTACTGATCATTGCTAGCTCCTCTGAGAATACTCCAGCCACCTTGATAATAATTCCGTGCATTTATATCCAATGTGCCCAGAAATCACGTTTCTACCTTTTTGCTTTCCCTAATATTTGCATATCTCTTTGCTAATTTACTTACTTGGTCTCTCTTTGTTTCCCTTTTCTGGTTTTTGGTTTTTTTGTTTTTGAGACGGAGCCTCAAGCTATCCCCCTGGGTAGAGTGCCATGGCATCACGCTCACAGCAACCTCCAACTCCTGGGCTCAAGCGAATCTCCTGCCTCAGCATCCCCTCCTGCCTCAGCCTCCCAAGTAGCTGGGACTACAGGCACCCGCCACAATGCCTGGCTGTTTTTTGGTTGCAGCCATCATTGTTGTTTGGCGGGCCTGGGCTGGGGATTCAAACCCGCCAGTTTAGGTGTATGTGGCTGGCGCCTTAGTGGCTTGAGCCACAGGCACCGAGCCTGTTTCCCTTTTCAATACTCTGTGTGTGTCTGCCTGAAAACTTTTCACCACTAACTAAATTCATTTTTAGTTTTTAACTTTCTAGACATCAGAGTTCTCTTCAGAGATCCCCAGAGTAAGCCAATACATGTAGAGTAATACAGGGTGCCAGCAAGGCACTGATACTCTCTAATTTCTCTCGACATTTTTCTATACCATGTTGGTAGTTCTCTACCATTCATTGGGACATCTTCATTTTACCTTGTCAGCATATGGTATAAAGGCGTAGAATCTGTTACACATCGGAAATGATAAATAGAAGATAAACTTTGGAGAATTAATCCCTAAAATGAAAATATAATTATGTGTGTACATAATTATCTTCAAAATAATTGATCCCAGGTCAATGAAATTTTATAGCAACACAATCAAATGCAGTATAGTAATATTAGCATACTTTGAGTAATAACATATCACAGCATTGGAGATTGGGATGGTGTGGGGTTGGTCTATAAAAGAAGCAATGAAAAAGTAAGTTCAAAAAAGGATATGCAAGGTGGTGCCTGTGACTCAAAGGAGTAGGACACCAGCCCTGTATGCCGGAGGTGGCGGGTTCAAGCCCAGCTCGGGCCTAAAACTGCAAAAAAAAAAAAAAAAAAGAGAGAGAGAGATATGCACTCTCTAACATCTTTAAGCTCTGTCAAAGGAGAGAGATTCTTTTTCTTTTCTTTAACCTTTACTTTAATTGAAAAATAAAGTATATATTTTTGTGCATAGCATGATGTTTTAAAATTTGTAAACATTATCCAGTGGTTAAATCAAGCTAATTAACATGTGAATTACTTAACGTACTTATCCTTTTGTGTAAGAACACTTAAAATCTACTTTTGTTAATGTAATAATATAAAGGTGATCCAATGGCCTCACCCTCAACAAACTGTGGCAAAATGACTTAAGCTATTGACTCTAACAGTTCTATATTTTTATTCTCCTGTTCAAGAACCTCTAAGACAAGAGGTCAGCTTAGCCCCATTTTATTAAAAAAAAAAAAAAAGAAGTTAGTGTTGTTGACGGGTATTAGACTATAAGTCCTTAGAGACCAAAGGTTTCCTGTTGGCCAACAGAGCATTTATAACACAGACAGCTACACGTGGTTTTCCTTTTTCTTCCTGTTTCTTACCATATCCACAAACCACAACCCCTACCCGCAAAGAGCAGTCCCCATGATGGAGAGTAATTCAGTCTTCTGGCTATTAAATCAATGACTTCCTAGCCCACTCTCACCACAGAGGTGGCAGCAGACAGACCAGGGACTCTTAAATTGGATGAGCTGGTGGCCAGATGGAATCTGATGCTTAAAGCAATATAGTTCCAGAAGCATCATAGAGATGATTTTATATCCCTTACTCCAAGTACTGGAGAGGTTGGATTCCAGCATGTTAACACTATGTGACACTGATATTTCTGTGTGAGGTCTGTGTGATGTTACACTTCATTCCTATAAAGTGGATGAAAATATTCAACACATTACACACAAGTTACTGAACAGTCAGACAATTCAGAACTCTGTCCTTTTTTGTTGTTCTCATTAATGTCATTTTTGGTGCTTTTAAGATCAAATTAAATTTGTTTTAATGGCCTCAAAATTCAATGTCAGGATTGTCATCCTTTTTCCTACTTAAAATATTCCCATTTTTAAAAATGAATAACTTGAAGCTGCCACAACATGAAACATAGTGGTCTATAAAATATATCTTTCTTCCTGAAGCATTTTTCCATGTTTTGGTATCACTAGCCAGTCTTCTGAATTTTCTTTCTTTTTTTTTTTTTTTTTGAGACAGAGCCTCAAGCTATCCCCCTGGGTAGAGTGCTGTGGCATTACAGCTCACAGCAACCTCCAACTCCTGGGCTCAAGTGAGTCTCCTGCCTCAGCCTCCCAAGTAGCTGGGAACACAGGTGCCCACCACAGCACCTGGCTATTTTTTGGTTGCAGCCATCATTGTTGTTTGGTGGACCCAGGCTGTATTCAAACCCACCACCTTAGGTGTATGTGGCT
>CAUYTI010154121.1:0-36107 GCA_963575145.1 Galago senegalensis
CGCCTGTAGTCCCAGCTACTTGGGAGGCGGAGGCAGGAGACTCGCTTGAGCCCAGGAGTTGGAGGTTGCTGTGAGCATGATGCCATGGCACTCTACCCAGGGGGATAGCTTGAGGCTCCGTCTCAAAAAAAAAAAAAAAAAATTTCTAAATCAGTTGTCAGCACTAAAAAGTGAGAAAAGCTTCCATTAAAACTTGGTTTCGGGCTCGGCGCCTATAGCTCAACTGGCTAAGGTGCCAGCCAAGTACACCTAAGGTGGCGGGTTCGAATCCCCAGCCTGGACCCGACAAACAACAATGACGGCTGCAACCAAAAAATAGCCGGGCGTTGTAGCGGGCGCCTGTGGTCCCAGCTACTTGAGAGGCGGAGGCAAGAGACTCGCTTGAGCCCAGGAGTTGGAGGTTGCTGTGAGCTGTAATGCCACAGCATTCTACCCAGGGGGACAGCTTGAGGCTCTGTCTCAAACAAACAAACAAACAAAAAAATCCACTTGTGGACAAGGCATGGTGGCTCATGCCTGTAATCCTAGCACCCTGGGAGGCCAAAACAGTGGACTGCCTAAGCTCACAGGTTCCAGACCAGCCTGAGTCAGAGTGAGACCCCATCTCTAAAAACAGCCAGGCGTTGTGGCAGGCACATGTAGTCCTAGCTACTTGGGAGGTTAAAGCAAGAGAATTGCTTGAGCCCAAGAGTTTGAGGTTGCTGTGAGCTAAGATGCCACAGCACTCTACTAAAGACAACAAAGTGAAACTCTGTCTCAAGGGGAAAAAAAACTCATTTGAGTCCAAGAGTTTGAGGTTGCTGGCTCGGCACCTGTGGCTCAAGTGGCTAAGATGCCAGCCACGTACACCCAAGGTGGCAGGTTCGAATTCAGCCTGGGCCTGCCAAACAACAATGATGGCTGCAACCAAAAAAAAATAACTGGGTGTTGTGGCCGGCGCCTGTGGTCCCAGCTACTTGGGAGGCGGAGGCAGGAGACTCGCTTGAGCCCAGGAGTTGGAGGTTGCTATGAGCTGTGATGCCACAGCACACAGCACTCTACCCAGGGGGACAGTTTGAGGCTCTGTCTCAAAAAAAAAAAAAAAAAAAAAAGAGTTTGAGGTTGCTGTGTGAGCTATGATGACACCATGGCAATCTACCCAGGGTGACAGAGTGGGATTCTGTCTCAAAAAAAATAAATAAATAAAAATAAAACCCTTGGTTTCCAGTTTCTTCTTAGGATCTTATGATCCTGGACCCCCATTTCCATAGAGGAAGGGCTACAACTCTGAGAGGGTCATGGCTCTCCATGTCACCATAGTTCCCACTCCTCCCCCACCTTGAGACTAAGTTCAGCTCCCAAATAGGATTGTGCTTGCCCTGTTGTTCCTCTTATAACAGAGTTATAAGTAAGGAGCATTATTGCTAATACCCATCAAAAGTGGGAAAATAAAAGGTGGACTAAGAAGGTTGTTATGTTTCAAGAAAAATGGGAGCGAGCCCGTTCTTTTATGGCCGTGAAGAATATTGTACACCGACTTTTCTCATTTCCGTGGCCTGCCTGGTCCCTGAAGGCTTTTTCGAAGGGGTAGCCCACCTGGGACTGCCTGTATCCTCATCCGGGGACAGCAGTTGGGGTAAAACCCTGTCCTTGACACAGGCACTGGGCTGTTAGGAAAGAGCCCATGTATGTAAGCGTGGTGGGGAGCGTGGACATCCCGCCTACCATTGCATTTGATGATGAGCTGGTCCTTTTTACTAGATTCCTGGAAGACTTTGCTCCTGACACTGGAAAGCCTGGGTGAAGAAGATAAAGTGAGAGGGTAGGCAGGCTGGCAGGGACCCCTGCCCTCCACACCCTCGACTGAGGCCCACTCACGCTTTTTCAAAGGCCAGCTTTTCTTTCTCCAGCTGCTTGGACAGTACCTCTACCTCTCCAAGAGCAAACTGTAACTTCTCCTCTTCCTTGGCCAGGAGGACTTTGGTCTTGGCATGGGCAGCTTTCTCTTCCTACAAGGGCAGCAGCAGGCACTTCATTACCCCAAGCTACCATTGATCTCCTATACTCCCTTAACCAACCCCCTTTCTCAGAGGGGCACATAGAAGCCAGAATACAGGAAGACTCTGGTCTCACTACTAGTGCTAGAGAGGCTTTCAGATACCAATACTCAATGACTAACCACAGGGATGTTGGAAAATGAGGGAAGATTCATAGCCTACAGAGGCTATTACTTACCACTAGCTTCCTCTCTATTGCCTGGAACTCTTCTTTACTGACAAAATTTTCATCTTGGAGAACCATCTGCAACAGAGCCTGGTTCAGGGAGGGCCTGAGGCTGGGGTTGAAGGGGTGCCTGCTAGGGACCAGGACCAAGAATGGATAACAGGATGATGCCCAGGGAACCTAGGATGAGACTGAGGCACTGGGAAGGGAGAATTCAGTTCTACAGATAAACTGAGACTCAGTTCTATGTGCTACCCTCAAGGAGCAACCAGTGTCATGGATGAGATGGCCCACTACTAGCACTTCTAATATGGTGAGTACTGTGATGGGGAAACACAAGGACAGCCCAACCCAGCCTGGGGAAGGTTCAGAATTGCTTCCAAAGAAGGGAATGTTAGGTCTGAGATCTGACTGGTAAATAGGATGGGCCAGAAGAGGGATAGAGAGAAAAGCATTCCAAAAGCCAAGGCCAGCTACCAAGAGAAAGATCTGGATACCTTCAGGGAATCAAAGGTAATTCAGTCCCTAGCACTGCATTTTGTTGAATGACACCATTAGAGCAGCAAATACAACACGCCTCTCTCTCTCGATCCTTCTCACATCCAACTTCCCAGAAGGGAAGAATTTGTCTAAGAACCATCAGAGTGAAAAAAAGATGTAAAGCTAGTATTGCAAAATATAGGGCGGCGCCTGTGGCTCAGTGAGTGGGGCGCCAGCCCCATATACCGAGGGTGACAGGTTCAAGCCTGGCCCTGGCCAAACTGCAAGAACAAAAAAAGGCGGGCATTGTGGCGGGCGCCTGTGGTCCCAGCTGCTCGGGAGGCTGAGGCAGGACAATTGCCTAAGACCAAGAGCTGGAGGTTGCTGTGAGCTGTGATGCCACAGCATTCTACCAAGGGTGACAAAGTGAGACTATGTCTCTTAAAAAAAGAAATAAAATACATAAAATCAACAGAAAGACCAAACAATCCCATTTGTTACTGGGCAAGAGATATGAACAGGATCTTCTCTGAAAAAGACAGATGAATGGCCAAGAAACACATGAAAAATGCTCATCATCTCTAGTTATCAGAGAAATGCAAATGGAAACCACTTTAAGATATCACCTAGCCCCAGTAAGAATAGCCTACATCACAAAGTCCCAAAGCTGTACATGCTAGAGAGGGTGTGGAGAAAAGGAAACACTTTTACACTGTTGGTAGAATTACAAACCAATAAAGCTTCTTTGTAAAGAAGTGAGAATCCTCAAACAACTAAAAGTAGACCTTTCATTTGATTCCACAACCCCATTACTAGGTATCTACCCAGAAGAAAAAAACTAATTTTACCATAAGGACATATGCACTAGAATGTTTATCGCAGATTAATTCACAATCTCCAAGATGTGGAATCAGGCCAAGTGTCCATCAGCACATGAATGGATTAATAAACTGTGGTATATGTATACCATGGAATACTATTCAGCCATATAAAAAGATGGAGACTTTACATCTTTTGTATTAACCTGCATAGACTTGGAGAACATTCTACTAAGTAAGGTATCATAAGAATGGAGAAGCAAGTATCCAATGTACTCAATACTAATATGGAACCAGAACACAAACAAATACATGCCTAAAAAGAAAAAAACACAAACTCAAGAGGAGGATGGGGGGAGAAGGAAATGGGGAGAGGGGAGGGAAGGGGATTGGTGTGCTCTTATCTAAAAGGCACCCTATAAGGATTTTTTTTTTTTTGAGATGGAGCCTCAAGCTATCCCCCTGGGTAGAGTGCCATGGCATCACGCTCACAGCAACCTCCAACTCCTGGCTCAAGCGAGTCTCTTGCCTCCACCTCCCAAGTAGTTGGGACTACAGGCACCCGCCACAACGCCTGGCCATTTTTTGGTTGCAGCCATCATTGTTGTTTGGCGGGCCCGGGCTAGGGATTCGAACCCGCCACCTTAGGTGTATGTGGCTGGCGCCTTAGCCGCTTGAGCCACAGGCGTTGAGCCACACTATAAGGATTTATGGCACACTTCCTGGGTGAGGGGCACAACTACAACTTGGAATTTACCTAATAAACATAAACAATGTAACCTAATTGTGTGTACCCTCATATTAATCTGAAATAAAAGAAAAAAAGATTGAAAAGAAAAATCAGGGCGATACCTATGGCTCAGAGAGTAGGGTGCCAGCCCCATAAACCAAGGGTGGCGAGTTCGAACATGGCCCCAGCCAAACTGCAACAACACCACCAACAAATCAGGCTCGGCGCCTATAACTCAGCGGCTAGAGCACCAGCCACATACACCGGGGCTGACCAGTTCGAATTCAGCCCGGACCTGCCAAACAACAATGGCAACTACAAGCAAAAAAAAGCCAGGCATTGTGGTGGGCGCCTGTAGTCCCAGCTACTTGGTAGGCTGAGATAAGAGAATCACCTAAGTCCAAGAATTTGAGGTTGCTGTGAGCTGCGATGCCACAGTACTCTACCCAGGGCAACATAGTGAGACTCTGTCTCCAAAAAAACCCAGAAAAACCATTAACTGCGGCTGGCCAAGATTCTATCATCCCTATCCAGGTAATTTGTGACTCAAATGCTTTGCACTCATTAGTTAAGAAAACAGAAGCAAGTGATATAAAGGGGTGGGAGGCCCGAAAGGTAACGTGGCCAAGGCCCAGATCTGTGTGTCCTGCCCTAATAGTGGCACTGCCTAAGGGTGTTTCATGTTAGAAGCGATAACATAGTTTTGCTGCACATGAGGGCCTTGGGAATTCAGCGAAGTCATCTCCACTAAAAATGAGGTAACTGAGGCTCAGTAAAATCTACCAGGTCCTGCAGCAACTAAGCAAACGAAGTATTAAAAATTCTCAGCTTGGCTCGGCACCTATAGCTCAACCCGCTAAGGTGCCAGCCACGTACACCTAAGGTGGCGGGTTCGAATCCCCAGCCCGGACCCACCAAACAACAATGACGGCTGCAACCAAAAAACAGCCGGGCGTTGTGGGGGGCGCCTGTGGTCCCAGCTACTTGGGAGGTGGAGGCAAGAGACTCGCTTGAGCCCAGGAGTTGGAGGTTGCTGTGAGCTGTAATGCCACGGCACTCTACCCAGGGGGATAGCTTGAGGCTCTGTCTCAAAAAAAAAAAAATATTCATTAGACATCTAGTGAGATGTCAATGGAACCTTTAAATTCATATGTTCAGAGAATGACTTCCTGGGCAGGGCCTGTGGCTCAGTGGGTAGGGCGCCGGCCCCATATACCAAGGGGGTGGGTTCAAACACAGCCCTGGCCAAACTGCAACAAAAAAATAGCCGGGCATTGTGTTAGGCATCTGTAGTCCCAGCTTCTCAGGAGGCTGAGGCAAGAGAATTGCCTCAGCCCAGGAGTTGGAGGTGGTTGTGAGCCACAGAATTCTACCGAGGGTGATAAGTAAGACTCTGTCTCTACCAAAAAAAAAAAAAAATTTGTATGTTCAGAGAATGACTTCCCAACTCCTCCCTGTTGGTTCCCTTCTCCACTGACTCCTTCATATTCTTTTTTTTTTTTTTTTAAGACAGAGCCTCAAGCTGTCACCCTGGGTAGAGTACCATGGCATCACAGCTCACAGCAACCTCCAACTCCTGGGCTCAAGCAAGTCTCTTGCCTCTGCCTCCCAAGTAGCTGGGACTACAGGTGCCCACCACAATGCCCGGCTGTTTTTTGGTTGCAGCCATCATTGTTGTTTGGTGGGCCCAGGCTGGATTTGAACCTGCCAGCTCGGGTGTATGTGGCTGGCCCCTTAGCAGCTTGAGCCATAGGCGCCAAGCTTCTCTTTGGAGTGCTCCACCATTGACTCAGTCCACATTCAGGGGAACATACTCCCATGTCCTGTTGGTCACTTCATCTTATATGGGGGTCCCAAAGTTTGCTGTATGTACATAGGGCAAATAGGAAGTTGTAGCTAAGTGTACCTTTATTTACATAATATTCATTACAGAATTTTATGTACTGTTTCTCTGTGTGTTGATATATAAATATAAAAAATAAAAATATAAAGTATACAATTTTAAACACTGAGGCTTAGGAATAAATTAAGAATAAAAAAGAAAAAAGTATACAATTTTATTAATTTTCCTATGTTTGGTGACCTTTAGGATATTTTATAGCTTTTTCCTTCTATATTTCAGGAGACCTGTCACTTCTAGCTCCTACTGTCCTAATCCTTTGTCAACCTGAATTACTACAGAAACCTGCTTGCTTTTTTTTTTTTTTTGAGACAGAGTCTCACCATGTCAACCCTTGGCAGAGTGCTGTGGCGTCACAACTCACAGCAACCTCAAACTCTTGGGCTTAAGCAATTCTCTTGCCTCAGCCTCCCAAACAGCTGGGACCACAGGCGCCTACCACAACACCTGGCTATTTTATGTTGCAGTTGTCATTGTTGGTTAGCTAGCCCAGGCCGGGCTTGAACCCACCACCTTCAGTGTATGTGGCTGGCACCATAACCACATGCTATAGGCACTGAACCAAAACCTGCTCTCAGGACACACAGGAGTGAGGACTTTGGAGAGAAAGTGTTGGGCCATCGTGGCAACCATGGCCAATGGCCTCTTTCTGGCCAGCTTTTTCAATACTTACAGGCTCATCAGTGGCAGTCTTTTTTTAAAAAAAGTCTTTGTCACCATGTCAGGACTGTGTTCAAGGGCTTAAGAGAAAGGAACAAGGAGGAGATAGATAGGACCAATGACCGAGGGGAGTCTGAGGAGAAGATAGAGGGCATCGCCTTCAGATGCCCTCTGTTTTTGTTAAGCAGATTGTCTTTTTTAAATAGAAGTGAAAGCTACCTCATAAGAAGTGATTTGGAATCGTATAAACAAGGAATGGGTCCTTGTTAGTTTGAAAAATAATGTTTAAATCCTGAATTTGTGTGAATATGTCTTTTTGAATTTTTAACCTCCATGTGACTTCTGTGACTTCAGGTGCTACTCGTGAGCAGTAGTCGGCATCCAGACCGATGGATTGTCCCTGGAGGAGGCATGGAGCCTGAGGAGGAGCCAGGTGTGGCAGCAGTCCGTGAAGTCTGTGAAGAGGTATGCATGGAAAAGAAAGGGCACAGCTCTATACCTTGTAATCATGAACTTGTCCCATGTGTGTAGTTCTTTAATTTATCACCACTCTAGGAATAAACATAATCACAGAAAATAAATTTTAATGGTTACCACATGCCTACTTTATTAAAGGGGTTGATTGAGTAGTGACATGGTAATGTTTATCAGGTGCTTGATGGAGGAAGAGAGTTTGAGGTGGTGACTGTACCCAATTATGCTAGATAGTCCTTTACGACTTCTCAGGGATTTTTTCCAACTCTTTCTCTGTAACCTGGGGTAGAAGATCAAGAATTAAATAGTTCCTGAGTCCTAAGAAGTAGGAGGAACAGTCTGCATTAGTATAAATGGCTCATTTTCATTAACTGTTGGATGCAGAGTAGGAAACCCCTGTTCTTCGGTACTTCCTGGGTCTTAGCCATGGAACTGAGTGTAAATAAAGCAACATTTATGTTAGCTAGAAGCTGGTAATGGTGCAACTTGAGAGATAATAGTATCTTTTACATTTAGTCACATGATGTTCGACATATATGTATTCAGTACCTGGACCATACTATCTTACTGGCTACTTAGGAATATAGTTAATATAGTTAGAAGAAGTAATTTTGTGGTCCCTCAGGAGGAATAACTAATGTTTCTCCATAGCCTCTTACGGTGATGTTCTACTCTGCTCGGCCTTGCTTCTGTTGTCTCATTTACTTCTCATAACTTATGATGTAAATTTTTTTTTTTTTCTTTTTTAGACAGAGCCTCAAGCTGTTGCCCTGGGTAGAGTGCTATGGTATCATAGCTCATAGCAACCTCCAGCTCTTGGGCTTAAGCAATTCTTTTGCCTCAGCCTCCCAGGTAGCTGGGACTACAGTTGCCCGCCACAGTGCCTGGTTGTAGCTGTCATTGTTGTTTGGCAGGCCTGGGCTGGATTTGAACCCGCCAGCTCTGGTACATGTGGCTGGCGCCTTAGCTGCTTGAGCTCTAGGTGCCGAGCTGGTGATGTAAATTGTATTGCCCCGATTTACTTATCCTCACCATACAAGTAATACTTTTTTTTTTTTGTTATTGTTGTCGCAGTTTGCCGGGGGCCGGGTTTGAACCTGCCACCCTCAATATATGGGGCTGGCGCCCTACTCACTGAGCCACAGGCACCGCCCTAAGTAATACTTTTTAAATCTAATTTTTTTTTTTTTGGACAGGAGGTAGGATTTATTATTGGTAGGCACAAATGAGAGGCAGCACAGTTTAAGTCCTCATGAGAGCAGAGCCCATCACTTGTCCAAGGGCCACAATTGGGGATGTATTTTACCCCACAGCCATCTGAAATGAGCCACTTCTCAGCCACCATGTCTTCAAATACACCTGCGTTAAATTTAATAAAGCCCCACTTGTAGATATGAATCTTCTGGCAGCTGAGGAACTTGAACTTGGCCCTGTGTATGTAAGGCCTCAATCACATGCTCCTTGTTTTGTAATTTGGTGCAGATGGATGTGATTAAAAGTGCCCTGGGACTTTCCAAAGGCACTATGCAAGCCTGTCTGGAGCCTAGATTGAGGACAGCACAGGATCTAAACACATGCACATCTATTGGAAAGGAATACCTTCAAGGTCCCTTAGAGCAACCCATATAAGCAACAGACTGCATACACTACCAAGGAGGCTGCTCTTTGTAGCCATTGTACCTTTTTTTTTTCTTTTTTGAAACATAATCTCACTCTGTTGCCCAGGGTAGACTGCCATGGCATCATAGCTCACAGCAACCTCAAACTCTTGGACTCAAGCAGTCCTCTTGTGTGGGACTGTGGGCGCCTGCCACAATACCCAGCTAATTCTATTTTTAGTAGAGACAGGGCTTGACTCTTGCTCAGGTTGGTCTTGAACTGCTGAGCTCAAGGGTTCCTCCTGCCTTTGCCTTGCAAAGAGCTAGGATTACAGATATGAGCCACCATGCCAGCTCTTAAATCCATTTTCTTGTTCTTGAGGGGATTTAAGACTTGATTCAGAGGGCATATAAAATAGCACTTAGAACAAGTCTAACTTCTTTGTTTTGGGGGGATCAAGCTCTTCCTATAGTCCTCTTAGACCAGTGGTTCTCAACCTTCCTAATTCCGCAGCCTTTTAGTACAGTTTCTGTGGGTCACGTCCCACAGGTTGAGAACCTTTGTCTTAGACTATTCTTACCCTTGAAATAACCAAGGGATTCTTTCCTCACTCAGAACTCAAACAGACTTAAATTGGCTAACGTCACTCTCATTTTATCATGTATCTTGTATTCATAACTAAGTTATAATCTATAAGGGCAAAAATCCTGCTTCCCGTTTAAAATCCTCCTTTTATGTGCCTAGTACACATCTAGATGAACAGAAAATAATTAATACTTGTCTTCTTTGATAGATGGAACAATGGCTAGAACAATGCAAATGCTGAAGAAATACCCAAAATGAGCATGGGATTCTAGTACTCCAAGAGGCTAAGGCAGGTGGATTGCTTGAGCTCACAGGTTCTAGATCAGCCTGAGCCAGAGTGAGACCTCCTCTCTAAAAATAGTGGGGCATTGTGGTGGGTGCCTATATCCCAGCTACTGTGGGGGTTGAGGCAAGAGAATCACTTGAGCCCAAGAGTTTGAATTACTGTGAGCTATGATGCTTGGCACTCTACTGGGGGCAAGAAAGTGAGACTCTGTCGTAAAAAAACAAAACAAAACAAAATGAGCATGGGAAATGATAAACATCAACAAAGACAGTGTGAGAAGACATTCTTACAGTGGGTGGTACAGAGGCTAACCTGGGTAGAACCAGATGGAATCAAGAGGGGTATGATAAAAAGAACATTGATATGGGAATCGTGGTTTCTGATACTGTCAGTTAATAGTTGTGTGACCTATGAGAAAAATAACTTTATCATTATTATTATTATTTTTAGACAGTCTCACTGTTATTGCCCAGGTTTGAATGCCGTGGCCTCAGCCTAGATCACAGCAACTTTAAACTCCTGGGCTCTAGTGATCCTCCTGCCTCAGCCTCTCAAAGTAGTTGGGGCTATAGGTATCTGCTACCACACCTCCCTAAGTTTTCTGTTTTTAGTAGAGACAGGGTCTCACTCTTGATCAGTCTGGTCTCAAGTTCCTGAGCTTAAGTGATCCTCCTGCCTTGGTCTCCTGGAGTGCTAGGGGTTACCTGAGAAAATAACTTTAAACTTCCTTGAACATTTGAATACCTTCCTGTTGACCCCATCATGGAGAGATGAGAGGAGAGTGTGAGAATGAAATGAGAATGCTGTCCTTTGTAAGTTATACTACATATTGTTCAATACCAGGTTAACTGCTGGGTGCAGTGGTTCATGCCTGTAATCCTACCATCCTGGGAAGATGAGACGTGTAGACTGCTAGAGTTCAGGAGTTCTAGACCAGCCGAGCAAGAGCAAGACCCTGTCTCTAAAACTAGCTGGGCATTGTGGCAGGCACCTATAGTCCCAGCTACTGGGGAGATTGAGAAAAGAGGATCAGTTGAGTCCAGGAGTTGGAGGTTTGCTGTGAGCTATGACACCATGGCACTCTACTGAGGGCAACAAATTGAGACTCTGTCTCCAAAAAAAAAATCACATTTACTATATCACATAACAAGGAGTCAAGCGTCAAGAGCCCAGGTGCTTCCCATCTTTCTGTTCTGCTGTCTTTAGTACATTGGCTTTTATTTTCAGGCTTGTCTCCTTCTGGTCCTGAGATGGCTACCATAGCTTTATCCTCACACATTCTCTTCAGATGCAGGACACACAATTTCATTTCATTGCTCTCTTTTTATTTGGGAAAGAAGAAACCCTCCCTAGAAGTTCCCCCAGCAGACTCTATATGTCTGGTGTTCTAGAGGGATTCACATGCCCATGCTTAAACTAATTCCTGGCAAAGGACATAGTGGTTCCATATTTAAACTACTAGAGTCTTCATCCTCTAGGATTTGACTTTCAGAAGCCTCTTAGACTTTTTGCAGGGGTGTCTGATCCAACCTGTGGGCCACATGCTAATTTTGTGAGGACTTTTTGCTACTGGGGTGTTGGATATCATGAAAAGTATGCATAGACCTTTTTATTTATTGCTAAATCAGCTTTTGTTAGTTTTTGCCATATTTACTCTGTGTTCCAGACAACTCTTACTCTTCCAGTGTTGCAGAAAAGAAAAAAAATTTGGACACCCTTGTAAAGCAATTTAAAAGCTTGGCCAGGAGGAAAAGAGACAATCTTCAGAGTTTATTTTGTTAGAAATTTAACTTAGGCTCGGTGCCTATGGCTCAACCGGCTAAGGTGCCAGCCACGTACACCTAAGGTGGCAGGTTCGAATCCCCAGCCCGGACCCGCCAAACAACAATGACGACTGCAACCAAAAAATAGCCGGGCGTTGTGGTGGGCGCCTGTGGTCCCAGCTACTTGGGAGGCGGAGGCAAGAGAATTGCTTGAGCCCAGGAGTTGGAGGTTGCTGTGAGCTGTAATGCCATGGCACTCTACCCAGGGGGACAGCTTGAGGCTCTGTCTCAAAAAAAAAAAAAAAAGAAAGAAAGAAATTTGGCTCGGTGCCTGTAGCACAGTGGTTACAGTGTTGGCCACATATACTGAGGCTGGCGGTTGGAACCTAGCTTGGGCTAGCTAAGCAGCAATGACAGCTAGGAAAATAGCTAGGAGTTGTGGTCAGCACCTGTAATCCCAGCTACTTGGGAGGCTGAGGCAAGAGAATTGCTTAAGCCCAAGAGTTTGAGGTTACTGTGAGCTATGGTGCCATGGCATTCAACCGAGGGTGACATAGTGAAACTCTGTCTCATAAAAAAAAAAAAAGAAGAAGAAGAAGAAAAGAAAAGAAAAATTTAACTTATATTGAGATATACCAAATATATGTTTATTCTGTAAGGTAAAAGAATGGATAGATAATGTATAATTTTAGAGTAGGAAAAATTCATTATTTAGGATATACAGTCTGTCACAACTATTCAGCTCTGCCATTGTAGGACAAAAGTAGCCATAGACAATACGTTACATAAGCAAATGGGCCTGGCTGTGTTCCAGTAAACCTTTATTTATAAACACAGTGGTGAACCATAATCCCTGGTTTAAGCTCTTACTTAGAGTGTGGGTGGTGGACCAGCAACATCAGCATCAGCCATGAGCTTGTTAGAAATGGAAAAATCCCAGGTCCTCATCCAGACCTACCATATCAGATGTGATTTTAATAGGACCCTTTGAGAACCTACTGTATTAGAGTGTTGAATTCTTAACAGTGAGAGTTCTGAAAATTCCTCCTGATAGAGCTGTGGAGAGAAACATTTTTTGAGGGATAGACTCTGGATTGGCTTTCCCCACATCCATTCCATTCCCCTTCTGACATGAAGAGAATTAGAAAGCTAAAAAGTACTTTTCCCAGACTTTTGTAAGGAATGCAACTAAGTCTCCTTGGTGAGATTTAGGTGTGCCTAATACAAAGTACTTGCACAAGACTGCTTTAGTCACAAGGAGAGAAGCCGAAGATGTTCTGAGTGTAGCAGGCCCCATCCATTTTGGTGGCACACATTTTGGCAGGAGATATGGTTCTGGAATTGGCAGCTGTAGTGTTGGCTTCCTGCTTTGGCTAATAGCTTTTATTGGCAGCTTCCTGATCCATCCCAGAGGTAGCACTTCCCTTGTCAGCCCAGTTTGGCAATGTTTTTGGGAGTTGTACCTGGAACCTTGGCTTGGCTTGGCTTTCAGTCTGTTTCTTGAACTCTTTGAATGATTCTATAAACTGTTTTTATCCCTTAAATCCTTTTCTTAAACTAACCTAGTTGGATTCTGTTGTCTACAGTTAAGAATCCTAACCAATCC
This sequence comes from Galago senegalensis, assembly GCA_963575145.1. NCBI lineage: Eukaryota > Metazoa > Chordata > Mammalia > Primates > Galagidae > Galago > Galago senegalensis. The sequence goes on from CAUYTI010154121.1 coordinate 13,104, forward strand.
TGATTCCCTGTAAATAATAAGTGCTTTAGTTGCATTAGTCATCCTTTTCTGCCTTGCCATGCTATAACCTATCAAGGAATTGAAATGTATTAGCAGGGCATCTCCCTCTAGACAAGGGTGCTCATTGGCCCATGAGAGAGTGTTAGTGATTCAGACAGATCTGATTTCCATGGGAGAGTAAAGCTGTGACAGAAGCCAGTTCAGAATCTCTACCTTCCTCATAGCTATTTACTGATTGAAGGTGTCTGTTTATGAAACAGATACTGAGTGCCCATCCATCTTGCACTAAGCACTGGCCACATGCTGGGGGTACATAAATTTAGTCAATGAGCTTAACATCTCACTGAAAATACAGAGTAAATGGAAGATTATAATGTGAAATTTGAGATCAGAAGGAAGGTACAGCATGCTAGGAGGCGTTGGCAGAATACCCAAGTATAGCACAAGGATGAGTTTCTAAGGAGGATACTTGGATGGTTGTAGACCTGATCATTTAAAATTCTTCCATGTTGGAGGGACTTTGGGCGTGCAGTAGATAATGTGGTAGTGGTCCTGTCTAAGATTTCCCCAGGTAGGGAGATAGTAAAGGAGTGATGAAGTAGTGATGAGTTTTTCTTTACTCTGGAGCAGAATTGGTGTTGCACTTTCCTGTTGGACCTAGGATAATGAGGAATGAGTAATAGGTACATTCTGATGGGCAAATATAATTCTATACCTTGCCTCCCTAGGCCTGAAGGAACTAGAACCCATGCCTGGTTCTTTCTGGAAAAATACAAAGATTTGACTGTTCAAATAAGTGTGGTAGGTTCAATTGGTGAGCCTAAACTGCATAATTTTTATTTAAATCCATTTGGCTCGTATAAATTCTAAGATACCTAAAGGCAAAGGTGATGATTGGCAGAGATACTATGTAGTTGTGGATTTAGGCAGATTATTGCAAGAGTAGAAATAGAGCAATGGTTCTAGAGTAGAGAGAAAGGAAAAAGTTCAAAGACCTTCTATAAAGACTTAATACTTGATTTGGGGAGTTGTAGTTGGAATCTGACAGCTCTACTTTTATAGAGTATGATTAGATTTAATGTCTGTCTTAGGAAAGCCAATTTTAGTTGTCATCTCTGTTGTTCTGTTTTTGAGTGTTAACAGTTTAATTGTCCCTGGGTTATACAAATGCAGCTAAGATGTAGAAAACTAGATGGTTGCAAAAGGAAAGGATATGCAGTGAAGAAAGGAAAGGGTACTGTGCTTACTCCTTTTTTCCTGGAAATTATTATATACCATCCTTCTAGGTAAAATGGAGAATAGAGTAAATAATACTAAGTGCCTGTACAGCAAGGAAATGCTAGATGTAGCACAGATATGTTCCTCATATGTTTAGTATTTTACCTACTTCCTGTCTTGAAGGGAATCCTGATCTTGGAATTAAGCCCTGCCTGCAATTCTCAGCCCTAAAGAATCCTACCTAACTTTGAGCAAGATTTTCCCCTACAGTCCTTTATTCTGTCATTATGGAGAAGATAAATATCTATGAACTGCTTTGAACTTCAGAATAAGGTTCCAGGCTGCAGGTAGTAGCTCATGCCTATAGTCCCAGCACTGTGGGAGGCCAAGGTAGGAGGATTGCTTGAGCTCCAGAGTTCAAGACCAACCAGAACAAAAGTAAGAGCCTATCTCTACAAGAAACAGAAAAATTGATCCAGGTGCAGTGGCTCACACCTACAGTCCTAGCACTCTGGGAGGCCAAGGTGGGTGGATCACTTGAGCTCAGGAGTTCCAGATCAGCCTGAGACCCCATCTCTAAAAATAGCCAGGTATTGTGGTGGACACCTATAGTACCAGCTACTTGGGAGTCTGAGGTAAGAGGATTGCTTAAGCCCAGAAGTTTGAGGTCACTGTAAGCTCTGATGCCATGGCACGCCAATGAGGGCAACTAAGTAAGACTCTGTCTCAACAAAAAAGAAGAAAGAAAAAAATAGAAAAATTAGCCAGGAGTGGTAGGTGTTTGAGACTGCAGTGAGCTATGAATAACACCGTTGCATTCTAGGCCAGGTGGCAGAGCAAGACTCTGTCTTAAAAAGGGAAAAAAAAAGGTACAGGTTTATTTAGTTTGCAAAAAGTTATGATTTCCTTAAAGTATACACCTAAAATTCAGTTCTTTCATTTTCATATTGTGTAAGATGTTTTAATAGTTACTTTTAAGGATCTCTGGTAATACCTCTTTACCAGTTAAAGACCTTCAGATGTTTCTAACTGCATTAATAAATTTAGTGCAATTGATTAGTTTTAATAAACTTCAGTTGTCTGACTTTAAATATATGTATGTATGTGTATATATTTATATACATATATAAATTCCTTTTAAAAGTTCTTGTGAAAAACCTAGGGAGAAATTCTTCAGACATTAGTCTGGGCAAAGATTTTTATGGATAAGACCTCAGGAGCAAAAATAGACAAATAGTTTTGTGTCAACTAAAAAGGTGCACAGCAAAGGAAACAATCAGTAGACAACCTATAGAATGGGAGAAAATATTTACAAAGTATTCATTTGACAAGGGATTGTTATCCAGAATATACAAGGAACTCAACAGCAAAACCCCACATAATCAAATTTAAAAATGGGCAAATAATCTGAATAGGCATTTCTCAAAATTGTGCTTGGTAGGAATGACCAACAAGTACAGTTGACTCTTGAACAACCCAGGGGTTAGGGACTGGCATTCTTCCCCTCCCAACATGAAATCTGTGTATAAATTTTTTTGTGTCTGTGTGTATAAATTTTGATTCTCCAAAAATGTAACTGCTAATTGCCCACTGTTGACCAAAAGCCTTACTTTAGGATTAACACATATTTTGTATATATTCTGTATTACATGCTGTATTCTTACAATAAAATAAGCTAAAGAAAATCGTAAGAAAGAGAAAATATTATTCTTTAAGTGGAAATGAATCATAAAGATCTTAACGTTGAGTAGCCTGAGGAGGAAGAGAAAGGGTTTGTCTTGCTATCTCAGGAATGGTAGAAGTAGAAGAAAATCTGTGAATAAGTGAACCCGAGCAGTTCAAATTCATATTGTTCAAGTGTCAACTGTATATGAAAAAATGCTTAGCATCACTATTTGTCAGGAAAATGCAAATCAAAACCATAATGAACTATCATTTTCGCCCCAGTTAGAATGGCTATTATCAAAAAGACAAAAGATAATAGCTGGCAAGGATGCAGAGAAAAGGGAACTCTTCATATACAAATAGTATACAAATTAGGAATACAAATTAGTATAGCCATTATGGGAAACAGTATAGAAGTTCCTCAAAAAGCTAAAAATAAAACTGCCATATGATCCAGCAGTCCTACTGCAAAATATATATCCAAAGAAAAGGAAATCAGTTCATCAAAGCTTTCATGTATCTACGCTTTTATGTTCATTGCAATATTTTTCCCAATGGCCAAGATACAGCATCAACCTAAGTATTTACCAAACAGATGAATGGATAAAGAAAATATGCTAGATGGGCACAGTGGCTCACTCCTGTTATCCTAGCACTTTGGGAGGCTAAGGCAAGAGGATCACTTAAGGCCAGGAGTTCAAGACCATCCTGAGCAAAATAGCAAGATCCCCATCTCTACTAAATAAGTAAATAAATAATAAATAAAAAGTTGGATGTGGTGGCATATACCTTTAGTTCTAGCTACTCAGATGACTAAGGCAGGAGGATTACTCAAGCCCAGGAATTTGAGATTGCAGTGATCTGTGATGTTGCCACTACATTGTAACTCAGGTGACAGAGGAAGAACTGTCTTAAAAGAAAAAGAAAAAAGACAACATGGTATATATACATAATGGATTACTATTCAGCTATAAAAATGAATGAAATCCCGTCATTTATAGTAACATGGATAACCTTAGGGGACGTTATCTTAAGTGAAATAAGTAAACCAGACACAAGAAGTTAAACACCACGTGTTTTTGCTCATGTGGGAGCTAAAAAAGTTGATTTCATAGAAATAAGAATATAGCAGGTGGGGTGGTGGCCCCATATACTGAGGGTGGCAGGTTCGAACCTGGCCCCGGCCAAACCGCAATAAAAAAATAGCTGGGTGTTGTGGTGGGCACATGTAGTCCCAGCTACCTGGGAGTCTGAAGCAAGAGAATTGTGAAAGCCCAGAAGTTGGAGGTTTCTGTGAGGGCAATAAAGTGAGACTTTGTCTCTAAAAAAAATTTTAAAAAGAATATAGCAGGTGATGAAGGGAAGAATAGGGAGAGGTCAATTAACAGATACAAAATTAGAGCTAGAGAGGAGGACTAAGCTCTAGTGTTCTATTTTACTATAAGGCAACTCTATATTTAACATCCCTCTCTTCCTTCTCTCCTTCCTTCTTGCCTGCTTTCCCTCCCTCATCTTTTTTTTTTTTTTAAACCTTGGGTAGAGTACCATGGAATCATTACTCACAGCAACCTCAAACTTTTGGGCTCAAGTGATCCTCATGCCTCAGATTCCTGAGTAGTTGGGACTACAGGTACCTGCCACCATGCCTAGCTTATTTTTCTATTTTTAGTAGAGACAGGGTTTTGGTCTTGCTCAGGCTGGTCTCCTGAGATCTAGCAATCCGCCCACCGTAACCTCCCAGAGTGCTAGGATTACAGGCATGAGCCACTGTGCCAGGCCTTATTTTCTGTATTTTCAGATAGTTATAAGAGAGGATTTTAAATGTTCTCAACATAATAAAATGATAAATCCTTGAGGTGGTAGATATACTAATTGCTATGATTTGATCATTATACATTATATGCATGTATGAAAATGTTACTCTGTACCCCACAAATGTGTGCAGGTATTATGTGTCAATTAAAGTAATAACATTTTCAAAGAAATATATAAAATTTTATAATACATAGAAAAGCTTAAAAAGAGTCCTGCAAACCTCATATACCAAAATTACATTAACATTCTTTAAATATTCTCATATATATATATATATATGAGCCTATTAAGATTTTCAACGTAGGCTCTGCGCCTATAGCTCAACCGGCTAAGGCGCCAGCCACATACACCTAAGGTGGCAGGTTCAAATCCCCAGCCCGAGCCCACCAAACAACAATGATGGCTGCAACCAAAAAATAGCCGGGCGTTGTGGCGGGCGCCTGTGGTCCCAGCTACTTGGGAGGTGGAGGCAAGAGAGTCGCTTGAGCCCAGGAGTTGGAGGTTGCTGTGAGCTGTAATGCCACGGTACTCTACCCAGGGGGACAGCTTGAGGCTTTGTCTCAAAATAAATAAATAAATAAATAAGGCTGAGGCAAGAGGATCACTTGAGTCCAGGAATGGCACCATGGCACTCTACCAAAGGTGAAAGTGACATTCTGTCTCCAAAGGAAAAAAAAAAAGAAATCTTGTAAAGAGACATGATCAAATTTTTCTTTCAGTTGAACGTCAGATTGCAGCATTGTGTATTCCATTTGAAAATTTATGTCAACTGAAAATGGAGTTGCACATGCACCAAAATATTGATTATTTTCCCAGAAATCTTGAAATCTGTTTCCAAATTCTTATATCAAATTGCAAAGCAAAGCTGTGTACTTTTCAGTGTTCACAGGACTGTGTTTAGCCAATGTGTTGAAATGCATAAAATTGTTTACTTTCATTTCAGCTTGCTATAATTTCAGTTTCATTCAGAATGCGGTTACAGTTTAAAACATTGTATTGGTAAGTTGGTTTTCACCTTAAAGACAAATCTGTAGGGCTGTTTTCATTGTCAGGTTCTGCCACAAATTTGATTTTTAATACCATAAATGACTTGATAACATATCTCAAATCATAAAATCTTTTCAACATTTGGCCTGGATTTAACCATCTTACTTCTGAAAAGCGAATGGTGTTGACATAGTCAGCATCAATACTTTAATGGAATTCCTAGAATTGGCAATGATTCAATCCTTTGGCCTTTATGAAATTCAGTCTTGATGATGATTTGCATGATGTTATCCATTTTTAAAGCTTTTTAACATTCATTTTCTTTTTTTTTTTTAAAGACAGAGTCTCATGTCACCCTTGGTAGAGTGCTATGGCATTACAGCTCACAGCAACCTCAAACTCTTGGGTTTAAGTGATTCTCTTGCCTCAGCCTCCCAAGTAGCTGGGGCTACAGGCGCCTACCACAATGCCTGGCTGTTTTTAGAGACAGGGGTCTCACTCTTGCTCAGGCTGGTCTCAAACCTGTGAGCTCAGGACAATACACCTGGCCTCAGCTTCCCAGAGTGCTAGGATTACAGGCATGAGCCACCATGCCTGGCCTAACTTTTGAGACAGAGTCTCACTCTGTTGCCCAGGCTAGAGTGCCATGGCATCAGCCTACCTCACAGCAACCTCAAACTCTGGGTTCAAGCTATCCTCCTAACTCAGGCTCCCGAGTAGCTGAGACTACAGTGCCCACCTAATTTTTCTGTTTTTAGTGGAGATGGGGTCTTGCTTTTGCTCTGGCTGATCTCACACTCCTGAGCTCAAGTGATCTACCTATCTCTGCCTCCTAGAGTGCTAGGATTATAGGTATTAGCCACGACACCCAGCCCTGAGTTGCAACTTTTAAAAAGTATTTTTGTTGAAAAGACAGACAATTTTTCAGTTCCACTATTTTGTCCTTACTACATAAGCCTTCATACGCATGATATTTGGCAGTACATTGTTGCATAAGTGCCTTTTGAATTATAGTCTTTAAAAACTTGTACAGATGCCCTACAAATTAAGCAGAATGCCTTACTATTTGCCTTGACAAAAACGTTGTCATTTGTCCACTTTTAATTAAACAGTCTTCCTTCATCTATAATTTTTATTTTGGGGGGGGGGTTCTCTTCTCTTTTGAGACATTGTAGAAGCCATGCTGGGATTTAAAAAGTAATAATAGATAAGGGATTATATTTACTTTCATTATGAAAATTAATGGACAGGAAAATAGAAAGCAAGGTTTGGGCCCTTCCACATCTTAGGCTGCTAATGCAGGGCAAGGCAGCTGGCCAGTTGTAAAGCATGGCAGGTGATGTGTGAGGTGTGGAGATGTCCTTAATAATTAAATAAGAATGCTTACCTGACTTCTAAATAACATTAAATGCCTAACATTGCAATGGTAGGTTGAAATATTATTGATAATCACTACCTCACCAAGTTACCATGAGCACATATACCACCTGATGGTGTCAGTTCGACTGTGTTTGGAAGATAACAAACTCAAAGCCACACACCTACATAAAACTAAAGCCACACATGTGTACCAACAGTGAGAGCATATGTATGTTTGTTTTATGTGATACTGTGACACTAAGTTTGTCATCTACAAAGTTCACATTTAAGAACTGTACAGTTGGCTCCGCCGGTAGCTCAGTGGTAGGGTGGCAGCCACATACGCTAAGGCTGGCGGGTTTAAGCCTAGCCTGGGCTTGCTAAACAACAGTAACAACTGCAACCAAAAAACAGCTGGGCATTGTGGTGGGCACCTATGATCCCAGCAACTTGGGAGGCTGAGGCAAGAGAATCACTTAAGACTAAGAGTTTGGCTCGGCACCTGTGGCTCAAGCGGCTAAGGCGCCAGCCACATACACCTAAGGTGGCGGGTTCGAATCCCTAGCCCAGGCCCGCCAAACAACAATGATGGCTGCAACCAAAAACTGGCCAGGCGTTGTGGCGGGCGCCTGTAGTTCCAGCTACTTGGGAGGCTGAGGCAGGAGACTCACTTGAGCCCAGGAGTTGGAGGTTGCTGTGAGTGTGATGCTATGGCACTCTACCCAGGAGGATAGCTTGAGGCTCTGTCTCAAAAAAAAAAAAAAAGACTAAGAGTTTGAGGTTGCTGTGAGCTGTGATGTCACGGCACACTACCGAGGGCAGACATAGTGAGACTCTGTCTCAAAAAAAAAAACAACAACGGCTCGGCGCCTATAGCTCAACCGGCTAGGGCACCAGCCACGTACACCTAAGGTGGCGGGTTCGAGTCCCCAGCCCGGACCCGCCGAACAACGATGACGGCTGCAACCAAAAAAATGGCTGGGCGTTGTGGCGGGCGCCTGTGGTCCGAGCTACTTGGGAGGCTGAGGCAGGAGACTCGCTTGAACCCAGGAGTTGGAGGTTGCTGTGAGCTGTGATGCCATGGCACTCTACCCAGGGGGACAGCTTGAGGGTCTGTCTCAAAAAGAAAAAAAGGGGAAAAAAAAAAACTGTACAATCAAGTTTCACCAAAAAAAACAACAAAAAAAAAATGGCATAATTGTTTTAAGTAAATTTACAATTTTGTGTTGGGCCGTATTCAGAGCCATCCTGGGCTTCAAGTTGGACACCCTAGTCTAGATACTTCAATGTAGTTCCTGATGGTACTTCAAGAGTTCAAAGCTGCAGGGTGTGGTGGCGCAGGCCAGTAATTAAAAATGTATTTTTTAGGCTTGGCTCCAATAGCTCAGTGGGGGGGCGGTGCCTGTGGCTCATTGGGTAGGGCGCTGACCCCATATACTGAACATGGTGGGTTCGAGCCCAACCCCAGCCAAACTGCAACAGAAAATAGCTGGGCATTGTTCAGGTGCCTATGGTCCCAGCTATGGGACAGAGGAGGCTGAGGCAAGAGAATCGTTGAAGCCCAGGAGTTGGAGGTTGCTGTGAGCTGTGACGCCATAGCACTCTACCAAGGGCAATAAAGTGAGACTTTGTCTCTTAAAAAAAGAAGGAAAAAAGCTCAGTGAGTAGGGTGCCGGCCACATACACCAAGCCTAGCAGGTTTGAGTCCAGCCCAGGCCTGCTAAACAACGACAGCTGCACCAAAAAATAGCTGGGTGTTGTGGTGGGCACCTGTAGCCCCAGCTACTTGGGAGGCTGAGGCAAGAGAATTGCTTAAGCCCAAGAGTTTGAGGTTGCTGTGAGTTGTGACGCCCAGGAACTCTACCAAGGGCGAATGAGACTCTGTCTCAAAAAAATAAATATATAGACACACACACACATTTTTTAATCCTCTGTCTCTTCCTTTTTTCCTCCTCATGGTCTTCTTCCTTCCCCCATTTCTATATATATGTATTTTAAAGTACTGAAAAATAAAGTGGGCTTTATTTAGATGACATCCTCTGATTTCCTTTACTTAATTTTTAGAGGATTTAAAATCATACAGATTACTAGTAACAATGTGTATATATGTCTCTGGGTACCTATAGATTTATTTTTTTCTTTTTTGCTCTGCTGCCCAGGCCAGAATGTTCTGTTGTGATTTTTTTTTTTTTTTTTTTTTTTAGACAGAGCCTCAATCTGTCTCTGTGGGTAGAATGCCATGGCATCACAGCTCACAGCAACCTCCAACTCCTGGGCTTAAGCGATTCTCTTGCTTCAGTCTCCCAAGTAGCTGGGACTACAGGCGCCTACCACAACGCCCAGCTATTTTTGGTTGTAGTTGTCGTTGTTTGGCAGGCCTGAGCTGGATTCGAACCCGCCAGCTCTGGTGTATGTAGCTGACACCTTAGCTGCTTGAGCTACGGGTGCTGAGCCCCTATTGTGATCTTAACTCACTGCAGCTTCTGGGCTCAAGCCATCTTCCTGCCTCAGCCTCCCCAATAGCTGGAACTAAAGAAATAGTCATAAATACTTAATATATGTCAACCATATTCAAGATTTTGAGGTAAAAGCTATGAAGGGCAATTATGTGATGGATAACACATTCACTAGGACAAATTGTGTGTTTGTCGGTATTACCATGTCTTTATTTTTACTGCGTAAGAAGACAGACATTTTTAGCTCCTTTGGTCACAGTGCTGTAATAATGTACGATTCATTGTGTCTCTTAGTACGTTATGTATAATAATCTTCTGATAATTTATTCTTTTTAAAGGATTTAGTGGGAAATGTGGCTCAGTGATTAAAATATCAGGAAAACCTTTGTTTGCCTAACACAGACATAACATTTTTGTATGAGGAAGTGTCTTTATTCTTAGGAAAACAGCAAAGTGAGATCCTGTCTCTAAAAAATAAAAATATGACTCTTTGTTAGAAAGAATGTTTGCAAAAACATTGCTCCTCAGAAAAAGCAATTTTGAGTATACTGTACGATGTGAACAGAGAAAACATCATGTCTTAATGCAAAGGTGGTGTGAAACTGTTTTATGTTAGAGGACAAACTGAATCTCACAGATCTCTGGTGTTACTTTACAGGTCTTTAAGTAAATTGGTATTGAATCTCCTGTTTCTGGCAACTGAGAAGTTAGAAAGGGCCTTCCTTCTCAGTTACAGTTCAGGGTTGAAAGGAAACCTTGACAGAGACACAGCTTCCAACATGAGAGGTGCCTGGGTAAAGTGCCATTGTGATGATCCCTAATGCTCACGTGACTGAGTAAAATTCAACTCTGGCTCCAGAGCATGGATGAGCACAGAAGTCTTTTTTTTCTAAGAAGAACACCTTTCTTTTCAAAGGCTGTCAAAAAATTTTAAATGCCTACTCCTGGATTAGTTCCATGATTACTTTTATTTTATTTATTTATTTATTTTTTTGAGGTGGAGCCTCAAGCTATCCCCCTGGGTAGAGTGCCATGGCATCACGCTCACAGCACCTCCAGCTCCTGGGCTCAAGCAAGTCTCCTGCCTCAGCCTCCCAAGTAGCTGGGACTATAGGCGCCTGCCACAGCGCCTGGCCATTTTTTGGTTGCCGCCATCCTTGTTGTTTGGTGGGTCTGGGCTGGGGATTTGAACCCGCCACCTTAGGTATATGTGGCTGGCGCCTTAGCCGCTTGAGCCACAGGCGCCGAGCCTCCATGATTACTTTTAGAGTCATCCTTAAGATGATTTGAGTTTTAGTGACTCTGTCATTTTGGCTTTTACAAAAATTCTTGATACTATAGACTTCATGAAAGTAGTAGTAATACATAATAATTCGTAATGTTAATATTTATTTGTGTTAGTCACTATTTAAAATATGTAAGTGCTTTTAGCTAGGCATATCCATTAGAGTAGTTTGCAAAATTTTAACCTTAAAAATAGAAATAATACAAGTAGGCTCTTATTCTGAGGGCTTTAAGCGGGCCTTCTAAGCACTTACTGATATTATTATTTGTGCAGCCAAGTTTGGTTACTTGATTAAGCTGATGCCCATACATCTTACCATTTTTCTTATTATAAAAATAATACATGTTCCAGCTTGGCAGCTACAGCACCAGCCACATACAACAGAGCTGGCAGGTTCCAACCAACCCCGGGGCTGCCAAACAACAATGACAAGTACAACCAAAAAAATAGCCGGACATTGTAGTGGGCATCTGTAGTCCCAGCTACTTGGGAGGCTGAGGCAAGAGAATCACTTAAGCCCAAGAGTTTGAGGTTGCTGTGAGCTGTGACACCAGGGCACTCTACCAAGGGCAACATAGTGAGACTGAAGATGGTATATTACATAATTCTACTGCTAATTATCTTTCATATTTTTTTTAGCAAGGGGGGGATTCACTCAAACGCCCTGGATAGAGTGCTGTGGTGTCACAGCTTATAGCAGCCTTAAACTCTTGGGCTTAAGTGATCCTCTTGCCTCAGCCTCCCAGATAGCTGGGACTAAAGGCACCTGCCACAACATCTATTTTTTTTTTTTTTAAGAGATAAGGTCTTGCTCTGGCTCAGGCTGGTTTCCAACTCCTGAGCTCAGGCAGTCCACCTGCCTCAGCTTCCCAGAGTACTAGGATTACAGGCGTGAGCAACCCTGCTTGGCCCTCTTCTAATTTTTTATTCAGTTTGGGTCATGCTGGTGTTCCAAAACTGTCTGGTATCTGAATTTCAGAATCTCTTAGCATGTCTGGGAAATTCTCTTTGATTATTTCATGAAGTAGAGCATCTGTATCCTTCGAAGCAACCTCTTTACCTTCAGGAATTTTTATAAGGCAAATATTAGATCTCTTCAAATTATCCCAGAGCTCTCTGAGAGAATGCTTTGTTTTTGCTCTCTACTTCTCTTCCTCTTTGAGTGTTTGGGGGCGTTCAAAAGCTGTCTTCTTCTTCTTCTTCTTTTTTTTGAGACAGAGCCTCAAGCTGTCCCCTTGGGTAGAGTGTTGTGGCATCACAGCTCACAGTAACCTCCAACTCCTGGGCCCAAGTGAGTCCCCTGCCTCAGTCTCCCACGTAGCTGGGACTACAGGTGCCTGCCACAACGCCCGGCTATTTTTTGGTTGCAGCCATCATTGTTGTGTGGCGGGCCCAGGCTGGATTCAAACCCGCCACCTTAGGTGTATATGGCTGGCACCTTAGCCACTTGAACCACAGGTGCCAAGCCGAATTCATTGAATTCTTGAGATGTCTTTTGAATTACTCCTTGAAATTCTAATTCTATCTTTACCTCCATTCTCTTAATCTTATTTGCTATCCAAATTCTGTACTCGATTTCTGCCATCTCAGCTACTTATTTATGAATGGGATCTTGTGCTTTGTCTGCCATATTGTTCCTTGAGGGAGTTGATCTACTCTGATGATTCATGTTGCCAGAGTTTTTCCATTGATTCCGCCTCATGGTTGTTTTTTACTGATTGGCTAGATGGGCAGGTAGGTGAAATTGGATTGGGAGCTCTTGGAGTTGTGGTTAACCAGCCCTTTGTTAAGGATCTGGGACTGGTGACTGCAGCTTTTTCCCCTACAGCTTTGCACAGGACCTGTACAGTATTACAGTCTGAGGCTGAGGAAACCTGCTTGGTGTGGTAGGGTTAGGTGGCTCTGTCTTGTATTAAGCTGGTCCTTGTCCGATCCTCATAGTTCAGTGACTCTGGTTTGAAGTCTTAGCTGTGGAGAAATACAAGCAACTAAGTCACCCTAACCCCCATGGACAACAACTGGAAGAGGAAAATCAACCCTTCCCGTTACCACACAACCAGGGTACCACCCAAGAGGGTCCTTGGATGATTGGCCCAGGTTAGAAGTTCCAAATCAATTGACCCAGTCAGTATGAATTCTCAAGTGGGAGAGTTCGAAAGGTCTCCAGCAACTAGATGGAGGAGGTCCACTAGCTGCTCAAATTTGGCTCGCTCCAGTATTCAGAAAGGCCCACCCAGGAGCAGAGACAGGGCTGCGTCTCTTTCTCCACTTTGCTCCTCTTTCACATCCAGTCACTGGCGATCCCATAGGGCTGAGGTCCTGCTCCCACCAATAAGTAGATGTGCTGGGGCTTTGCGCCTGTCAGAGTCAAAGGAAGGTCAATGCCCCTTTGGCCAGCCACTACCCTCTGCCACCAGCCGGCTGGGGGAGCTGAGGCCTGCCTGCTTCAGGTACTCAATGGCCACTAGTGAGTGTTCCACCTGAACTCAGTCTAATCCTGAGGATAAGAAGTCAGCAAATGCTTTTCTTCCTCAGCTACCATACCTTTGCCCCAGCTGCTGTGAAGCACCATGGAGCGAGGTCTGGTTTCCTTTGGCAGTCCTCAGAGTTGGGGAGGTGTCTCTCCAAGATTAGACCTCGGCAGGATCGCTCTGTTGTTACTGAATCTTTGTGGGGAGTGACCCTGCTCAGCTCAGGCCAGTGCCACTGCCAGGGAGTTGAATATAGGAGCAGCTCTGAGAGCGAGGGACACACGGATCCAGCAGCAAGGTGGGAGACGCTGCACACAGTTCTGGCAGTGTAGGGCGCCCAGTGACTTTAGGAAGGAGAGTGCTTGGCCCATGAGTCTAGCAGGGTGGGGTACAGCGCAGAGGCTCCAGCAAGGTGGGCATGGGGCCCGCAGGCTGGTCTGGCAGGGTGGAGGGCGCTGCTCATGAGTATCCTCTCGCAGTCTCTGCAGGGGTTAGTTAGGCTTCTGGATTGTCAGGCAAGGGGGAAAGGTGGACTGGAAGTTAAAAATGGCAGGGAAAATGTTAGTTCATTTTCCTATCTGGCAAGAGAGTGCTCAGGGTCACAGCAAGGTCCCTCTGGGGAAGTAGTCCTTACTTCCTACAGCTCTCACCCATGGGGTGAGACAAAAGGTCCTCAGTTTACCGTTCTCCTGTAGAAAACCTACAGGAGCAAACAAAGGGGAAAAAAAACCCCACAACTTTCTTGGGGGAGGGGATGGGCACTTTTCCTTTGGGATAAATTTTGTACCTGAAGTTTGCTTTCCTGGAGTGGCACCTTGTCTCAGCAAAGGTGACCTGCAATTATTACTCTTCTCTCTTAGCTCAGCTCCCAGTCTTCAGCTTAGTTGGGTACTTTCTGGACATTATCCTTCCCTCTGGATGGGAGCTTCTGTCGAAGGCTGGCTCCAGTGGGCCATCTTGCCCCTTTCTTCCAATTTTTTAATCATGAAAATTTTCAAAACATATAAGAAAACTTTTAAAATAGACAAACCTTGTGTATCTTCATCTAGCTATAACGTCTTTTGACCTTTTGCATATTTGCTTTATCTCTGAATTTATATTTATACCTCTTTTTGACTATATAGCATTTGAATATAAGTTGTAGATAGCATGACACATCACCATTAAATTCTGTTCTTTAACATTCATCTCTTTATAATAAGTCTAGTCCCCTACATAACCATGTACCATTGTCACACCTAAGACAAGTTATTAATTCTATAATATAACCTAATATTCACTGCATTTTCAAAGATCCCCAATTACCATAATATGTCTGTTACATCTATTTCCTCATCAAGATTTAACCTGGGTACATGCATACATGGCTATTGGTTCTATGTCTTTTTTGGGTATTTCATCATAGAACCAATTACTAGCCTTCCACATGCCCTTCCTCCCATGATACTGACTTTTTAGAAAAGTCCAAGGTGGCTGGGTGTGGTGGCTCAGGCCTATAATTCTAGCACTATGGGAGGCCAAGGTGGGTGGGTTGCTTGAACTCAGGAGTTTGAGACTAGCAAGAGTTAAAACCCCGTCTCTACTAAAAATACAAAAACTAGCTATGCCTATTGTCCCAGCTGCTTGGGAGGTGAGATAGGAAGATTACTTGAGCCCAGGCATTTTAGGTTGCTGTGAGCTTTGATGATGCTAAGGCACTCTATCCAGGGCAGCAGAATGAGCCTCTGTCTCTAAATAAATAAATAACAATGGGGGGGGGGAGTCCAAGGTATTGGTTTTATAACATGTTTCACTTCCTGGTTTTATTTGATTGTTTCTTCTTTTTTTTTTTTTGAGAGAGTCACCCTTGGTAGAGTGCCGTGGCATCACAGCTCATAGCAACCTCAAACTCTTGGGCTTAAGCTATTCTCTTGCCTCAGCCTTCCAAGTAGCTGGGACTACAGGTGCCCACCACAACACTTGGCTATTTTTTTGTTGTAGTTGTTGTTTGGCAGGTTTGGGCTGGGTTCAAACCCACCAGCTCTGGTGTATGTGGTTGGTGCCCTAGCTGCTGAGCTATAGGCACTGAGCCTCTTCTTGATAACTTTTAACTTGTTTCCTTACCCTTTGTATTTCCAGCAGCTTAGAACAGTGCCATCCAGTAGAAATTTATAAAGTGATAGAAATGTTGTATATCTTCACTGTCCAGTATGGTAGCCGCTAGCCATTTTGGCTAGTTAAATTGATTACAGTTAAATAAAATTTAAATGTCTCAGTTACTCTAGCAACATTTCGGGTCCTCAGTAGCTGTATATGTATCATGGTCACCATTTTGAACAGCACAATTCTAGAGACTTGATTAGAATTAGGATAAACATTTTGGACAAGTTGTTGAATATGTGTGCTGTGCACTTCCTAATCTTTAATGTCAGTTAAGGGGGTTGTAGTACCTGAGTACCTTGGTGGCACTGTAGTACTCCTCAGTAATTTGCAAATCTATGGAATGGATTAGGAAAGGTAGTGATAGTTGTTCTTCCCTGGGCTTTCCACTTTTTTTTTTTTTTTGAGACAGAGTCTCTCTTTGTGACCCTTGGTAGAGTGTCATGACATCACAGCTCACAGCAACCTCAAACTCGGGCTTAAGTGATTCTCTTGCCTTAGCGTCACAGCTCACAGCACCCTCAAACTCTTGGGCTTTAGTGATTCTCTTGCCTTAGCTTCCCAAGTAGCTGGGACTATAGGTGGCCACCACAACACCTGGTTATTTTTAGAGCTGATGTCTCACTCTGGCTCAGTATGGTATCGAACTCATGAGCTCAGGCAATCCATGCACCTTGGCGTCCCAAAGTGCTAGGATTATAAGCGTGAGCCACCACACCCAGCCCTCAAAGCTTTCCACTTACTAAGTGCAGAGGAAATTAGTGGGAAAAAAATTGTATGCTGTCTCATTGCTAATTAAAACAAGCTGGTATCTTGCTCTTACTAGATTAGCCAAAATTTAAAAATTTTAATTCTATTAATAATGATGATGGAGGCAGCACATTTTTTTTTTTTTTTTGAGACAGAGCGTCAAGCTGTCACCCTGGGTAGAATGTTATGACATCACAGCTCACAGCAACCTCCAACTCCTGGGCTCAAGCGAGTCTCCTGCCTCAGCCTCCCAAGTAGCTGGGACCACAGGCTCCCGCCACAACTCTCGGCTATTTTTTGGTTGCAGCCGTCATTGTTGTTTTGTGGGCCCAGGCTGGATTTGAACCCGCCACCTTAGGTATATGTGGCTGGCGCCTTAGCCACTTGAGCCACAGGCGCTGAGCTGAGGCAGCACATTTTAAGAACCTTAAGAGTGTTTTTGCTGGCTGGTTGAAGTGGCTCATCCCTATAATCTTAGCACTCTGGGAGGATAAGGTGGGCAGATTGCTTGAGCTCATGACTTTGAGACCAGCCTGAACAAAAGCAAAATGCCATCTTTACTAAAAATAGAAAAACTGAGGCAAGAGGATCGTTTGAGACCAAGAGTTGAAGGTTGCTGTGTGAGCTATGACACCACAGCACTTTACTCAGGATAATAGCTTGAGACTGTGTCTCGGAAAAAAAAAATTGTGCAATCTTGGATCCTGTACACTGGTTATTTCAACTGTATATGATAGTGACCATTTTGGCCATCCAACTGTTTTCCAGTTCAGAACACCCCATACATCAGACATAATGTATGTGGTTCCCTCCTAGAAAGCCTGTCCTATCCCTTGCTATGTGGGGACACCTCTTCGGCTTTTCACTTTATTTATTTTTTTAAATTTTTTTTTTTTTTTTTAGGCAGAGCCTCAAGCTGTCCCCCTGGGTACAGTGCTGTGGCATTACAGCTCACAGCAACTTACAACTCCTGGGCTCAAGTGAGTCTCCTGCGTCTGCCTCCCAAGTATCTGGGACCACAGGTGCCCGCCACAACACCCGGCTATTTTTTGGTTGCAGCCGTCATTGTTGTTTGGCGGGCCCGGGCTGGATTTGAACCCGCCACCTTAGGTGTATGTGGCTGGTGCCTTAAGCGCTTGAGCCACAGGTGCCAAGCCTAATTTTTATCTTTTTGAGACAGAGTCTCACTCTGTTGCCCTGGGTAGAGTGGCATGGCATTATAGCTCACAGCAACCTCAAACTCTTAGATTCAAGAGATCCTCTTGCCTTAGGTTTTCTATTTTTAGTAGAGACGGTGTCTTGGTCCTCCTCAGGCTGGTTTTGAAGTCCTGAACTCAAGCAATCCACCCGCCTTGGTCTCCCAGAGTGCTAGGATTATAGGCATGAGGCACAGCTCCTGGCAGATTTTCAGTTTGATCACTACTTTATTTATGGAAGAAGTATGTATGAGAGGTTATTGCAACTTTGTAATAGCGAAAAGTTGCAAACAGTCTAAATGTCCATCAGTGAGAGAATGGCTGTGTTAATTGTGACATGTTCTTATTAGTATGTATTACCACCCGGCAGTTTAAAAATATTATAGGAAATCTATATATAACAATATGCAGAGTCCTCTAAGATACAAAGTTAAATGGCAAGGGTAATCCCATTTGTGTACACATAGAATAAAATATTCTAAAACATATTTGTGTATTTTTTTTTTTTTTTTGTAGAAACAGAGTCTCACTTATTGCCCTCGGTAGAGTGCCATGGTGTCACACAGCTCACAGCAACCTCCAACTCCTGGGCTTAGGCGATTCTCTTACCTCAGCCTTCCGAGTAGCTGGGACTACAGGTGCTTGCCACAATGCCTGGCTATTTTTTTGTTGTTGCAGTTTGGCCAGGGCCAGGTTTGAACCTGCCACCCTTGTAAGGTATATGGGGCTGGTACCCTACCCACTGAGTCACAGGCACCGCCCAATATTTGTGTATTTTTATACACACACAGAAAATGGAATCTCTTAGGAAAAACATTAAACTAATGAGAATGATCACTTCTGAGAGGGAAATTAGGACTGGAAGGAAGCCTGTGGAAACTTTGGCTTTATCTACTTTTTTGTTTGTTTTTTATAACCTCATTATCTTTTCAAGAGTTTGGGGAGACATGTGAAGACATTAAACAGTTGTAAAAGTTAGTATTTAAAGTACTTAAGCATATATCCACCCTAACCCCAAGGTTTTCTAAAGGGATATATTGAGCTCAGAAATGTTAAAATTAGAATTGCTGAAATTCTGTTCTGTATTGTCTTCTCCTTGGGTACAAAGAAATGAAAGCATCTTGGGGCAGATGATGGAAATTCAGTTAGGTTTTTGCTTTTGATGTAAGCTCATTTTCAGCTTTGAAACCTGTCCTTGCTATCCTTAGATATTTGATTTTTTAATTTAAATTAAAATGGTAAAAATAAGGCTAGTTTGGAAAGAGCTCACATGAAGATCATTGAGACAGGTTAGTATGTTTCCAGATGACTAGAATAATCTTTAAAGGGGTAAACGACATTTGGACTAGAAGTAATCCATAGACGAACCATCACATATGCTAATCATCTTGAAAACTAAAGAATATTGCTGTTACATTTATATGACCTCTCCTGTTGGTATACTGACATTTATGAATTTAGAAACTGTATTAGCTATCTATTACTATCTAACAGAAAAGAATAATGAAACAACAATAATTGTTAGTTACGTCATGCTTTCTGTGAGAAAGCAATGAATTCAGACAAGGTATGACCATGCTCCATGATGTCTCAGGCCTCAACTAGAAGGATCAAAGGCTGGGAGAATACAATTAAGGAAAAAAGATTGAATTTTTTCTAGTAGGCTCTCAGGGCTTCGCACTTTGCTGATATTTCTCCTGCATCTGAGTAGTCTTTACTTATTCCTCTCCATCTCTTCACCTCTTAATGTTGAATGCCCTGGAATTCACCTTTGTCTTCTCTTTCTTTGCCCTCTCATTTTTTCCTTGATGATCTTACCTACTGTATCAGTCTGGCTGTCTTAAACACAGTCGGCATTGATTGGGTTAGTAGTGGGTAGGTAGAAGGTTGGATGGGTGAGTATCTATCCTCAACTGCAGCTCTCCCTTAACCTGCCTACATGGTGTTTCCATTTGGATGTTCGTTATGCACTTCTCACTCAGTATGTATAAATCTTGATTCTATTTCCTTCCCCTGAACCTCCTCTAGCAATTTTCCCCCTCTCATTAAATGGCAGCTCCATCCTTGGTTAACCCAGAATCCTGGAAGTCATGCTTGATTTCTTTCTTTTCTCATACCCAGTATCTATTTTACCAGCAAATCCTGCTGGCTGTACCTTCAAAATACAGATATCCCGAATCCAATTGCTCGTCACCATCTCTTTCGCCGTATCTCTGGTCCAGTCCACCATCATCTCTCATCTCAATTCCTCTGCTCCCACCTACATCCTTACCCTCTTCAGTCTGTTTTCAACACGATAGATAAAACAATCCTGTTAAAAGAAATCTGATCATGCCACTCACAAGTCTTCTAAGCTGAAGCCCTTAATTCTGGCTGTTTGTGGCTCCCTCTGGAGCATTCATTCTCACTGTGCTCCAGCCATACTAATAGCCTCCTTGTTGCTCTTCTAATATGTAGGCTTTTATCCTAAGCACCTTTATAATTGCTTCTAATCACCATGATTGGAAATATACAAGTCTTATATTGCTGGGTTTTCCTCTTGGTTTATATAGCAGGTGGCTTTTATTAGTGAAGAGATGTCATGGTACTAAGGATGGGAAATTAACAGTTTTCAAAAACAAATATAAAGTATTTACACAAGAAGTAGCAGGTCTGAGCATTTATATCTATGCTGGATGAAATACCTTTTCCCTCCATCTACCTTCTGTTCTTGCTCATTCAGATCTCTTCATACAAAGTAGTCATGTCCCTTAGATGAGATGGGAATTGTTAAGTAGCTCCTTGAATGCCACTAAAATGTTCATTGCATTTGGTTCCATTTTTGTTCCTCTTTACTACTTTTTGTGGTTGAGGGGGCATAAGAGGGCAATCTCAGCTGATTCTGTCAGTGGAAAGACTTGGTAGGATTCCACGTCAGGCCATAGAAGAGATAGGGTTTGGGTTTCAAAGTAAGCCATAAAAACACTCAAAAGAATCGGGCTTTTGAAGTGAGTTTTTAGAGTGGAATAATGAATTAATGAAGAGTAGAGTATCTTTTTTAACCAAGATGACCAGAGCTCCTCCATGACATGCTTTAACAGAGATTTATGAGGGCTGTAAGAAAGATGATCTACTATTTATGGCTGTGTGACCGGCAAAGTTCCGAATGCAAAACTGAATGAAGAAATCACTTCGAAAGTCTTTAAACTTGAGAAGCCTTCAGGAGTGTATGTGTCTATACAGGGACTATGAAGTTAAGTAGAATTTATGTTTATGGGATCATAGAATAACATCGTTGAAAGGACATTAAGAGGTTATGTAGGCTCGGCACCTATGGCTCAACCGGCTAAGGTGCCAGCCACGTACACCTAAGGTGGTGGTTCGAATCCCCAGCCCGGACCCGCCAAACAACAATGACGGCTGCAACCAAAAAATAGCCGGGCGTTGTGGCGGGCTCCTGTGGTCCCAGCAACTTGGGAGGTGGAGGCAAGAGACTTGCTTGAGCCCAGGAGTTGGAGGTTGCTGTGAGCTGTGATGCCACGGCACTCTACCCAGGGTGACAGCTTGAGGCTCTGTCTCAAAAAAAAGAAAAAAAAAAAAAGAGGTTATGTAGTTTATACTTTTGGTCAAATGCAACTAAACCTTTACACCATTCAGGCCTTCATTTGTTATCTTTGGAATATATATTTATAAAATATACTTTTGTACATTACATAAATGAGTAATTAAAATTTTATAATGAAAAATATTATCTTTAATATCATTTAATAGTGAGATGCTACTACACATATATTAGAATGGCTAAAATTGCTGGGTACAGTAGCTCATGCCTGTAAATCCTAGCTCTCTGGGAGGCCAAGGCAGGTGATTTGCCTGAGCTCATGAGTTCGAGACCAGCCTGAGCAAGAGCGAGACCCAGTCTCTGAAAAAAGACAAATAGCCAGGTGTTGTGGCGGGCGCCTGTAGTCCTAGCTACTCAGGAGGCTGAGGCAAGAGAATCACTTGACCCCAAGAATTTGAGGTTGCTGTGATCTATGACACCATGGCGCTCTACTTAGGGCAAAAAAATGAGACTCTGTCTCAAAAAAAAAAAAATAATAAACAGCCACGTGTTGTGGTGGGAACCTGTAGTTCCAGCTACTTGGGAGGCCGAGGAGGGAGGATTGCCTGAGATCATGGTTTGAGGCAAGCCTAAGCAAGAGCAAGACCCTGGCTCTAAAAATAGCTGGGCATTATGGTGGGCACCTGTAGTTCTAGCTATTCAACAGGCTGAGACAAGAGAATCACTGGAGCCCAAGAGTTTGATGTTTCCGTGAGCCATGAAGGCGTGGCACTCTACCAGGGGCAACAAGTGAGACTGTCTCAGGAAAAAAAAAAAAAGAATAGGCCACACGAGGTGGCTCATGTCTATAATTCTAGCACTTTGGAAGGCTGAGGTGGGAGAATTGCTTGAAGCCAGGAGTTTTTTTTTTTTTTTGAGACAGAGCCTCAAGCTGTCCCCCTGGGTAGAGTGCCCTGGCATTACAGCTCACAGCAACCTCTAACTCCTGGGCTCAAGCGAGTCTCTTGCCTCCGCCTCCCAGGTAGCTGGGACCACAGGCGCCCGCCACAACGCCCGGCTATTTTTTTTGGTTGCAGCCGTCATTGTTGTTTGGCAGGTCCGGGCTGGGGATTTGAACCCGCCACCTTAGGTGTACGTGGCTGGCGCCTTAGCCGATGGAGCTATAGGCGCCGAGCTGAAGCCAGGAGTTTTTAAAACTAGCCTAAGCAGCACATGACCTTGTCTCTATTTAAAAAAAAAAAAGAAAGAAAGAAAAAGAAAAATTAGCCAGACATGGTGGTATGTACCTGTAGTCCCAGCTATTGTGAGAGCTTGAAACGGAAGGATTGCTTAAGCCTGGGAGTTTAAGGTTGTGGTGAGCTATGATAATGCTACTGCCCTCTAGCCTAGGCAAGAGTGAGAGCCTGTTCCCCCCCCCAAAAAATAATAAATGATAAAGATGCTATTTAGCAGATTGAAAATAAGAAAGGTATTAATAATTATAGCTTTTAGCTGTTTTCAAGTAAAGTGTTTACCTCTGAGTGAATTGAATAATATGTGTTACTAAATGTTTCAGAAAGAGCAAGATCACCTTTATGTGATATTTGGCAAAATAGAATTTTATTTTTTATTATTTCAAACACTTAAGACTGCTAAACCACTTTTCCTTAAGTGTTTGATACTCTCCAGTATTTTTTTTTTTTTTTTTGGAGACAGTGTCTAACTCTGTCACTCAGGCTGGAGTACAGTGCAGTTGCATGATCATGGCTTACTACAACCTCAAACTCTTGGGCTCAAGTGACTTTCTTGTATCGGGCTGTGACTTTCTTGTATCGGGCCCGAAACTGTAGCTGAGACTACAGTTTCCACCACCAAGACTGGCTTATTTTTTTCTAGTTTTTTTCTTTTTTTAGAAACAGAGTCTCACTTTGTCGCCCTTGGTAGAGTCTATGGCATCACAGCTCACAGCAACCTCCAGCTCTTGGGCTTAGGCTATTCTCTTCCTCAGCCTCCCGAGTAGCTGGGACTACAGGTGCCCACCACAATACCCAGCTATTTTTTTCTTGCTGTTTGGCTGGAGCCAGGTTTGAACCTGCCACCCATGGTATATGGGGCTGGTGCCCTACCCACTGAGTCACAGGTG
>CAUYTI010154127.1:0-20556 GCA_963575145.1 Galago senegalensis
AGATGTGATCCCACCATTCACCCTTCCTCGATCTGACCTCCCCCCTTCCCTACCATCCTCCCTCCTTCATCCTGGGCCATAGTTGTGATCTAGTCTTCATATGAAAGTGTGAGTGATTGTAAATTGGTTTCATAATAGTACTGAGTACATTGGATATTTTTCTTCCATTTTTGAGATACTTTACTAAGTAGGATATGTTCCAGCTCCATCCATGTAAACATAAAAGAGGTAAAGTCTCCATCTTTTTGAAAGCTGCATAGTATTCCATGGTATACATATACCACAATTTATTAATCCATTCATGGGTCAGTGGGCACTTGGGCTTCTTCCATGAGTTGGCTATTATGAATTGAGCTGCAATGAACAATCTGGTGCAAATATCTTTGTTATAAAGTGATTTTTGGTCTTTTCGATATACACTTAGTAGAGGAATTACAGGATCAAATGGCAGGTCTACTTTTAAATTTCTGAGTATTCTCCATACTTCTCTCCAAAAGGGACATATTAGCTTGCACTCCCACCAACAGTGCAGAAGTGTTCCTCTTCTCCATATTCACGCCATATCTGAAGTTTTGGGATTTTGTTATGTGAACCACTCTTATGGGAGTTAGAAGATATCTCAAAGTGGTTTTGATTTGCATTTCTCTGATGATTAAAGATGATGAGCATTTTTTCATGTGTCTGTAGGCCATGCACCTATCTTCTTCAGAGAACCTTCTGTTCATGTCCCTTGTCCACAACGAAATGGGATCACTTGTTCTTTTCTTATTAATAAGTTTGAGTTCTCTGTGGATACTGTTTATCAAATCTTTGTCAGAAGCATAACCTGCAAATACCCTCTCCCATTCTGAGGACTGTCTGCTTGCTTTACTTACTGTGTTCTGGGCTTCGCAGAAGCTTTTTAGTTTGATCAGATCCCAGTAATATATTTTTGATGTTGCTTCAATTGCCCAGGTGGTTCTCCTCATAAAGTACTCTCCCAGGCCATAAGCGTTTCTCCTGCGCTCCCTCCAAGAATCTTTATAGTTTCATATCTTAAGTTTAAATATTTTATCCAGTGAGAGTCAATTTTTGTTAATGATGAAAGGTGTGGGTCTAGTTTCAGTCTTCTACAAGTTGCCAGCCAATTTTCCCAGTACCATTTGTTAAATAGGGAATCTTTCCCCCAATTCATAATTTTTGATGGGCTTATCAAAGATCAAATTGTGATAAATGTCTGGGTTCATCTCTTGGTTCTCATCTCTGTCTGTTCTATACATCTACCTCTCTGTTTTTGTGCCAATACCATGCTGTTTTGATCACTATAGATTTATAGTATAGTTTGACATCTGGTAGCATGATTCCTTCTGATTTGTTTTTATTTCTGAGTAATGCCTTGGCTATTCAAGGTTTTTTCTGCTTCCATATGAAATAAAGTACTATTTTTCCCAGATCTTTAAAGTATGACAATGGTGCTTTGATAGGGATTGCATTAAATTTGTAAATAAATAAATTGGGTAATATGGACATTTTAACAATGTTGATTCTTCCTTGCCATGAGGATGGTATGTTTTTCTATTTGTTAACATTCTTCAGCTATTTCTTTTCTCAGAGTTTCATAATTCTCTTTATAGAGATCTTTTCCATCCTTTATTAGGTAAATTCCCAAATAGTTCATCTTCTTTGGCACTACTGTGAATGGAATAGAGTCCTTGACTTTTTTTTTTTAGGCTTGACTATTATTGGTATATATAAAAACTACTGATTTATGAGTAGTGATTCTGTATCCTGAGATGCTACTGTATTTCTTGATCACTTCTAAGAGTTTTGTGGTTGAGTCCCTGGGGTATTTCAGGTATAAAATCATATAATCTGTGAAGAGTGAAAGTTTAATTTCCTCTGACCTTACGTGTATACCCTTTATTGTCTTCTCTTGCCTGATTGTGTTGGCTAAGACTTCCATTACAATGTTAAAAAGCAGTGGAGACAATGGGCAACATTGCCTGGTTCCTGATCTGAGTGGAAATGATTTCAATTTAACTTCATTCAGTACAATATTGGCTGTGGGTTTGCTGTAAATGGCCTCTATCAGTTTAAGAAAGTGTCCCTTCTATACCAATTTTCTTAAGTGTTCTGATCATAAATGGCTGCTGGATATTATCAAAAGCTTTTTCTGCATCAATTGAGAGAATCATATGGTCTTTGTTTTTTAGTTTGTTTACGTGATGTATTATATTTATAGATTTAAGTATATTGAACCAAACTTGAGACCCTAGGATAAAACCCACTTGGTCATGGTGTATAATTCATTTGATGTGTTGCTGAATTCAGTTTGCTAGGATCTTATTGAATATTTTTGCATCTATGTTCATTAAAGATATTGATCTATAGTTTTCTTTTCTTGTTGGGTCTTTTCCTGGTTTGGGGATCAGGATGATATTTGATTCATAGGATGCGTTGGGAAGTATTTCTTCTTTTTTGATGTTTTGGAAAAGGTTAAGTAATATAGTTACTAGTTCTTCTTTAAAGGTTTGGTAGAATTCTGGTGTGAAGCCATCTGGTCCCGGACTCTTCTTTTTTGGGAGATTTTGCATAGTTGATTTTATCTTAGTACTTGATATAAGTCTGTTCAGCATTTCCAATTCTTTCCAATTAAGTCTAGGAAGTTGGCATGCTTCCAAGTATTGGTCAATTTCTTTCAGATTTGCATATTTCTGAGAATAAAGTTTTTTGTAGTATTCATTATGGATTTTTTTAATTTCTGAGGTTTCTGTTGTTATTTTGCCTTTGTCTTTTGATTGATAATATTATGGACTTTAATTTTCTATTTTTGGTTAGGTTGGCCAAAGGTTTATCAATTTTGTTGAATTTTTCAAAAAACCCAACTTTTTGATTCATTGATCTTTTGAATAATTCTTTTGTTTTTTGATTTCATTTAATTCTGCTCTAATTTCAGTTATTTCTTTTCTTCTGCTGGGTTTTGGGTTGGAATGTTCTTCCTCTTCCAGTTACTTAAGATGTCCCATTAAGTTATTGACTTCTTCTCTTGAGGAAGGCTTGTGATGCTATAAATTTCCCTTGTAGGACTGCCTTTGCAGTATCCCACAGATTCTGATAATTTGTGTCTTCATTATTGTTTTGTTCCCCAAATTTGGCAATTTCCTTCTTAATCTCATCTATGACCCAGCTATCATTCTGCATAAGGTTATTTAGTTTCCATGTCTTTGTATGAATATGAAGACACCTGTTATTGGTGAGTTCAACTTTTATTGTGTGATGATCTGAGAAAATATAAGGAATAATTTCTATACTTTTAAATTTGCTGTGTTAGCCTTGTGACCTAAGATGTGATGAATTTTGGAGGATGTTCCATGGGCTGATGAGAAGAATGTGTATTCAGTTTTGTTAGGATGAAATGTTCTGTAGATATCTGTTAGATTCAATTGTTGTATGTTGAAATTCAAGTTCAAAATTTCTTTGCTTAGTTTCTTATTGGAGGATGTATTCAACACTTCCAAAGGGTTGTTAAAATCTCCAACTATTATGGTGTTGGAAGATATTAAATTGTTCATGTCTGTTAGGGTCTCCCTTATAAATTGAGGAGCATTTTGGTTAGGCACATAAATGTTAATAATTGACATGTCATCATGTTGAGTGTTTCCTTTAACAAATATGAAGTGATCATCTTTGTCTTTCTTTACTTTTGTTTGTTTAAAGTCTAGTGTATCTGCAAATAAAATTGCCACCCCTGCTTTTTTCTGATTCCTGTTTGCCTGGATTACAGATGTCTATCCCTTCAGCCTGAGTCTATATTTATACTTTAAGGTAAGATGAGATTCTTGTATGCAGCAGATATTTGGCCTGAGTTTTTGCACCCAGTCATACAATCTGTGCCTCTTAAGAGGACAGTTTAAGCCGTTCACATTAACTGGAAGTATTAATAAGCTTGGTAGTATTTTGGGTGTCAAGTTTTTTGAAAGTCCAGTGGACAGCGGGGCACCTGTGGCTCAAGGAGTAGTGTGCAGGCCCCATATGCCAGAGGTGGTGGGTTCAAACCCTAGAACTGGCCTACAAAAAAAAAAAAATTCCAGTGGATATTTTGAATCTTTTCACCACTATGGAAATTAAGTTTTGGTCAAGAATTTCAGAGTGAGTTTACTTTGGTGGTAGAGCATTGTGCTGGTCATTATGGAGGATGGGTCTGAGGATATCTTGAAAAGCTGGTTTGATTGTGGCAAATTTCTTCAACTTGTGTATGTCATTAAAGTATTTAATTTCTCCATCATAAATGAAGCTTAATTTAGCTGGATACAGGATCCTGGGCTGAAAGTTGTTTTGTTTTAGGAGCTTGAAGGTCAATGACCATCTGCTTCTGGCTTGAAAAGTTTCAGCATAGAGATTTGCAGTCATGCTATTATTCTTCCTCTTGTAGGTTATGATTTTCTTATGTCTGGCTGCTTGTAGGATTTTCTCCTTTATATTAACTTTGGTGAAGTTAATTACAATGTGTCTAGGAGATGCTTTATTTGGATTGAGTCATGCTAGAGTTCTGAAACTGTCTGCTATCTGAATTTCAGTATCTCTCACCATGCTTGAGAAATTCTCCTCAATTATCTCTTGGAGTATCTGGGCCTTTTGAAGCAACCTCTTCTTCAGAGATTCCTATAAGGCGAATGTTTGCTCTTTTGGAGTGGTCCTACAATTCTCTCATGGAATGATCTTGATTTTTGCTCTCCACTTCTCTTCCTCCTGAGCATTTGGGAGCATTCAAAAGCTTTGTCTTCAATGTCAGAGATCCTTTCTTCAAACGAATTGTCCCCATCAACACCAACACTGATCAGGTGTGACAGTTCAAAGGTTCTTCTGTGTCTAGGTAGCTGGAGTCCACTCACAGCTCAATTTGACCCCAGTGGGAGGGACTGTGGAGCTAGCTGTCACCACTGTCAGGGGTGGCATTGCCACTGTCTGGGGCAGTACCAAGGTCTGGGTTACTACTGTGTATAGGTTGCAGAAGCTGTCTGGGAGCTGGAGGGTGTTGCCACAGGCAACAAGGGTCACAGGAGCTGGTTTGGGGAACCAGAAGGCAGAGCCACTGACTCCTGGCCTCCAGCCACAGGAGATGGGCGGGAAGCTGGAGGGTGGAGTTGCCTGCTGTGGGCTGCCTTGCAGGGATCCAAAGGGTAGCCCAGGCTGTAGCTTGCAGGAGCCCAGCAGGAGTCATTGGCCTCAGGTCATGGGTCACTGGGGCTGGGTGAGAGTCACTGGCCCTGGGCCACTTAAGTCACAGGAGCCAGGTGGGAGTTGCTGGCAGGCCACAGGTTTTAGGAGCTGGGTGGGGAGCCAAGCCTCCTACTGTAGGGGCTGCTGAGGTAGGGAACCAGTGGGCTGTGGTCTGGACCAGAGATTTTTAAATGATTTTCATTTTCCTTTGTATGAGTTTATTGCTTTAAGTATCTTTTAAATAAATGCTAACTATGTTATCCAGAAAAGGAACTAAATTTCTTTCATTAAAAAAAGTAAATACACTTGGTAGTTTGTAGCATAAATTCTATAGTTAGAATTCTATAAATTCTAACTTTCCCCCAAGGACTGTTTCATAGTAAGTGTGTGTATTATTCGGGGTTTTCCAGAGAGAGAGAAACAATAGCAGATTAGATAGATAGATAGATAGATAGATAGATAGATAGATGGTAGATAGGTGATAGATAGATAATTATAGATAGGTACATAGATAGTTGGGTTAGTTTTACATGAAATCAAGCTGCATAAAATGTTGATTGAGAGAAGATTTTCTCTGCCAAAATCAAAACCACCACCACAACAAAACAAAAACAGAAATAAAAACCAATGATTAATGAACTTAATCAGAATGAAACGATAGAGTTTCTCAGAAAAACACTTACTAAGTAATGGATGTCCTTTCTGTTTATTTTGGAGATTTAATGGTCTACTACACGATGGTGATGGTGTCTACTGGTGTTGAGTCACGAGCTGGAATTGATTAGACATATGAAGAACTCTGGAAATCCCCCCAAATTCTGGAAATGGTTTCTATGAATAAAAAAAATTCTTTTTAATTTTGAAATAATCTTAGACTCAACAGAAAGTTGGAAGGATAGTATGAGAACTTCCTGTACACCCTTCACCCAGATTCCTCCAAAGTTAACATTTTTCCTCATTTCTCATTGTCATTTTCTCTCTCTGTGTGTGCATATATACATATATAGTCTTCATTTTGAAACTTTTGAGGTAAGTTGCAGATAGAACACATAGTTTTCTTTCTTTTTATTCTTAAATATTTCAGAGCATACGTTCTCAAAATAAGAATATACAATATACCCACTATAATAATAAAAATCAGGAAATTAACACTGGTGCAATATTATTTCTAATCTCTAGACTTAGCTCATATCTGCCAATTGACCCCAAATGCCTTTTACAATGAGATAATAAAATGAATAGTCCATGATTCTATTAAGAAATTTTAGTTTCCTTTAATCAGAAACAGTGACTAAGGGTTTTATTGTTGTTATTTCATTTTCAGTATAGGTCAGATATTTTGTAGGGTAACTTTGAATTTGGGTTTGTCTGACGCTTCCTCATGTTTGGATTCAGGTCATGCATGGTGAGCAGCTGAGGTCGGATTGGGTTCTCAGGCCGTCATGCCGCTGATTAGCTCCATCACAGGTGCCGTTAACCTTGCTCACTTGGTGAAGCATTGTCTGCCTTTCTTACTGTAGTTAATTAATATCTTGGGGAGAGGTGCCTGAACGCCCTGTAAATATGCTGTCTCATATCACAATTGCACCCACTCGTTTTAGCATCAACTGAAGACCTTCAACTGGTCAATTACTCCTCTGTTTTTCCCTACTGACCTTCAAAACAGGTGCACACTCCCTCTATCTCCTCCTCACCCCAAGGGTGTGACCACACCAGGTAGAACTCTCCTCTGAGACAGCCTTCTGCATAGCAGCCCTGCTTGTCCCTCAGCCCCCCACACTGCCAAGTAGGGGCAAAGTGATTCTCTTACAGGCTTATGTGGTGATGATCCCAGCCCTCACCAGAGACCAGTCCTCTAAGAGGGACCGACACCTTCCCCCTCACCAGTCTCCTCCTCACCAGCTACCCCTCCTCACCAAGCTCCTCTCCCTCACCAGCTCTCCCCGCAGTGGCTCCCCCTCCTCACAGTGGCCCCTAGTGGCTGCTCAGGTCCAGAAGCCCTGGCTCCCTGATGTCTTTCCTAGCCTCTCCTTTCCAGGTGTCTTCCCGCCTCCTGAATCCAGTGTTTGTTCTGCCTACCTGGCTCCTTGTTAGGGCCTGGGCACTGGTGCACTCATTCATCTGCCTGAGAAAGAGTGCGATCATTGCTGACCACCTCACCTTTTTCAAGGCTTTATCACCCATCTTCTCAATAAGGCCTACTTTGCCCAGTGTGTCACAGGGAACTATAAAATAGTGGAAATAAACACGGAACTGCCCATGTTTTTCCCCTTCATTTCATTTTCACCTCTTGCACGATTGTGGTATTTGCTGGTTTGGATTATTTCTACTTGCAGCTCCCTCTGCCAGATTGAAAGCTCCTTGACATAATAAGCTATGGCCATTTTTGACCTTTTCTTGACCAGAAATACCTGGAACAATGGCTGCCACATTTTCTGAGTAATTGCTTAGAAAAGTTTTTTTTTTTTTAAATAAATGACTGAATAAAAGAACCGTGTGTGTGTGCCATTTTTCATGCTGTAAAGTGGTTTTAAACTACTAATACATAATTTTCTAAAAGGCGTTCTTATAAATCTGGTGGGTTTTCATTTGCTCTCTATTATTTCTGTTTTCTTCATGCTTTCACCCCAGTCCCTCTTCTCAGACAGCCACTTTCTCTCCCACACTTTGACATACAAGCATCAACTCAGTGCCGCTCGCAGCTGTGTGGGTGCTCTGCAAGCTCCAAGCTCCTGCCTCCCTCCTGCCTCCTGGGTGTCCCCATATGGCCTTGGTGTTTGCTCAGCTGATTCCAATCTTCATCACCTGTGTTTGAAACCCACTCCTCATTCTGAACTCTCCACTGGAGTTAATCATTGCACCTATGCTGTGAAGGCCAAGTACAGAGAGGAAGTCACCCAAGTTTTCTTCTTGCCTCACCAGACCCTAGTTCCTATATACATTTTCTTGGGCCTGTAGAAGGCTGGTCATGGAGCCTGGAGCTATGTAGAGGACCTAAGGATTGGTGCCAGGACACTGCTAGGTCAAGGAAACTCCCAGGAGATATCCAGGGAGCATAACCGCTCAATCTCCCTCCCACCTGCACTGGCACCCAGGGCCGCAGCACACACCTTTGGGCAGGACATCCCTCCACCTGGAATTCCCCTCTGCTAGTGGGCTTCCAGTTTCTGATGTGTGGCCACTCCCTTGGGAAGTTTCCTTGGTACCCTGTCCTGTCCATCTTACCTCCCTGAACAAGCACTTGTTGAACTGATGCCATATTATATTTAAGACATGTTTGTGGTGGGCACCCTTAGGTCTCAATTTCTTCTGCCTCCTGGTGTTCAAGTCCTTGAATAATGTTCTCCTGAGTGTGGTGAGACCTGTGACTAGATTCTGAGCAGTGACACCACCCATGACAGCTGTCCCTTCTTTGGGGGGACTAGAGCTAATGGTGACTTCTCTCCTACTCAGACTCCCCATTGCCCCCTTGGGTGAGGCAAGCTGGGAGCAAACACAGCAAGGGAATGAGGGTGACCTCCAGCCTACAGCCCTCAGGAACTGAGGCCCTCAGCCCAACCTCCAGGAATGGAAATTCCTCCAATGAGCCACCTAGTTTGCAGGCAGCTCCTTTCCTGGTTGAGTGTTCAGAAGAAACCTCAGCCCTGGCTAATACTTCATAAAGCATGGAAGAGATTGTATTGCACAGGACCTGGCCCGCTAGGCCTGGATTTCTGACCCACAATAACCATGAGATGCTGAGTGTGTATTGTTTTAAAGCAGTGAGTTTGTGGTAGTTTATTCTACTGAGATAGATAACCAATCCAAATATTTTCTTCCATTCACTGTGCAGGGAGTGAATGGCATGGTAAATTCACTTAGTCTCTCTGTGCCAAACAAGTTAGGTAGATAGTGTCATTACCACGTTATAGATGGAGAGACTCAAGTTTCAAAGGCCAACAAGTTGGCAAGCTCCAGAGGCAGGGTTTATGCTGAGGCAGGCTGACCCCAAGTTACACTGTCAGCCTCTGCCACGGTGCCCTCCTTGCTCTGCTGACCCATCACCGCTGTGGCTGTTGTTCCTTGCTGGACTGTGGGATGCTTGGGGCACATTCACTGATTATCTCTTGTTCCAGGCACCCTGTCTGGCACATATTTGCTTCTCAATCAATGTTTCCTGAATAGATGCAATTGTATTTTGTAAAAGCTTTTTTCTCAGTCAAGGCAGACAGCTGAGCAGGGCGTTTTCTTCTTTCTGGAGGGCAGAACCATTCGGATTGGCTCAGGAGTCAGCACTTTCAGTTGTGTACTTTTATTTGTTGACTCAGGACATAGAAAGACACGGAAGGTCTGTGAGGTCTCTTTTCAAGGTCTTAAGTTACAGTCGGCACTAAGGCTTGTTAAGGAGAGCCTAGCTCAGTCTGGATGTCTCCGGGGGAGGGGCGGGGAGCCGTGCAGAGCCCCCCACACCAGCTCTCTCTGGGAGTTGTGGGTTTGTTCTCATCTTCCTGCCTGACACACACGGAGCTGTGTGTTCCCTCACATCCTTTACTTCAACCAAAATAAAAATCAGGGACCTTCCGCAAGCTGTGTGCAGACTCCCAGGAGAGGGGAATCAACTAGGTCAGGGCTAAGGAACTGGAATGGGGTAAAAGTTGGTTTGGCTCTGTGATGCCAAGCTCTGCCAAAGTGCAATGAGTAAATGCTTCTTTATTAAAAAGCAAACACTCAACTTAACATGCCAAGCTCTCATGCCTATAATAGCATGTTTTCACAATATCTGTAAATTACCACAATTTCTTAGCTTTAAATATTTTTCCAACCTCACTTCTCGGATGAGGCTGTTTATTTTGCCACAAAATATCAGATAACACAGAGAGGCTGCCATTGTGCTTGGAGAAATGATTACGTGCAAGCAGCCCCCCGTGCCCCTCCACAGTCTCCCTGCCCTTCCTGTAGGGATGGTTGGTCTTCACAGTGAAATGATGGAGAAGTATTAACTCATGGTTTTCAGTAATGGTTACAATTGGTCATGAGCTTTCTCCTTTTCCTCTTTTCCTTTCTCTTGCTAGCAGGTACACTGTAGATTTCTGTTTTCACAAACCACTGCAGAGCCCAGTGGACAGAAAGGAAATGTAAATTTTCTTTACCACCAATAGACCTGTTGACTAAACTTGCTTTTTAGAATTTGTTCCTATAGCATCAAGTGGTTCCTGAAAAATCTCTGAACAGATAACAGGTGACTCCAGGCCTCAAATTCTTCCTAAAATCATCTCAGAACAGAGTCAACAACAGGATTAAAAATACCTGTGAAAAGTCTGTCTTTGAGATGGCTGCCGATCCTCCTGCTGGAAGGAAAGTGGACACGACCTTGGCAGTACTCTGTAGACTTGGCTGCAATAAATTTTTTCTCTTTGCCTCCTTAAATTCAACAGCTGGTCATCCCACTGTGGTATATTTCCCTTCTTCCTTTAGGCTGCCAGCCATCTCCCTGTTCTCTTATTTCTTTCTCTTTCCCCACTCTCTCTCACTCTCTCCCTTCCTCACCCTCTCTAAGAAGACTAACTCTATACTTTAATATCCTGAGTTTGGTCTAGAGAGGTCTCTCTACCCTAAAACTTCCTCCCTCAAATGAAAGCATATTTCTATCTAATGGAAACACATCCAACATCACAATTGTTTCTGGAGATGGGTAGAACAGTTGAGAAGAAAGAAGAGCACGCACACACACATACACCACACAGACACATGCACATATGCATACACACATACACCACACAGACACATGTAGATACGCACACACACATAAACCACACAGACGCATTTACATACACATACACACATATACCACACAGACACACATAGATATGCATACACACCACGCGGACACATGTAGATACGCACACACACGTACACCCCACAGACACATGGACATATGCACACACATGTACACTACAATACACATGTATATAGGCATACACACATACGCCATACATACACATGTATGTGTATTCATAGTGGTTAGCAGAAAATAATTGTGCTTTTGGTGTGGAAAAATCTCTCCTTTGCTTCATTAATATGAGTACACTTTAAAAGGTTTGTGCAGATCACGTTAACAAGGATTCTTATACTCTAAGACATTTTATTATTTTGGATTAATTCATTTGAATGCACAGCTACACCCAGGGCCAGCAGAAAACGGACCTTTCTTTATTAATGATAATTTATTTTCTTAGAAATGCCTTGGCTAACAGGAAGGGATCACCAACTAGAAGGTTTTTTATTGCCCAAATCATAACACCTTTGTCCCTAGGAGCTCCTAAAGTGTATATCTGGAGAATACACAGGAAGGTAGAGGCCTCATCACTCTCCTCTGCAGACAGAAGGAGGTATGGAAGGAGGGCAGTGCCAGTGCCTGGAGCCCATGCACATCATCCCACACTCGCCTGCACACCATGCAGACCTGGTCTAAGCACACCAACCATGGGTATTCGAGATTCTTGGTGTTAAGGTCATTTCTAGCTGCCTAAGCCTGTTCCCATGTGAGAAAAGCCAAAAATGTGGGGAGTTGACATCTTTAGGTTAAGTCCTTAGTCAGTAACTGAGAGGAACTGGTGGTCTTTGTACACAGAAAAGACCAATTCTATTCAGCCAGACGGTGCTGGGAGACTGAGCTCCAGCTGCCCACAGCAGTAACTTGCTCAGCTACGCCCCATGCACTGGACTCCTCCCCTTCCCTAATTCACTTACCTACTTCTTTGCTGGGGGCTTCTGAAGCTACCTCCCAAATAGCTGCTTGCTCATGAGACCTTTTCTCATGCTTCACTTCTGCAGGTTGCCACTTAAAGAACGCACAGAATTTTCCACTTAGTGCTAATATTCCAAGCACTGGTTTACCAAGGCAGAGAGACAATGCAGGCAGAAATTCACAAGCTTCATTCTGAATTCTCACAGCAAATGCCTGGGGAGCTGCAGGAGGTGAAGAATTACAAGTATCTCCTCACAGAAGCAAAGCCAGTCACCCTCAGGCAGTCCAACTAGGATACCTGCCACTTTTTTAGGTGAACTGAAAAAAAGAAACTGGTATCTTACAAAAGCTCTATGTAAGAGCAGAGGGAAAGATAAAAGCTATAAAAGAGCTGCCTTTCCAAAGGTGAGAAAAATGTAAATAATAAAACAAACTCACTAGGCCAGATTTCTGTTGCTATCTTCTGAGATATTAGTAAAAGCAAGAAGTTTTCTGAGAAATGGGAATCAACAAAAATTTTAAAGTACCTGGGAGTATAAGAAGGCACTGTGGGATGAGATCCCTGCTCAGCCCAACAAGACCAGCGAAAAATTACTCAGAATTCTAAATGAAAGATCTTCGTCAAGTACCTGTCTGAAGCAGACTGTAGAGACTTTCTCAGACAATCCCTACAAATCAGTTTTGATTAAAAAATCAATGTTCTATGAATCTTGATTGATTTCACTCATGCGAGGGACTAGAGTCTTGATTATTGCAGGAGACAGGGTTCTATTACCCTCAGAAAAGCCTGCAGCCATATTTGCTCTTGAACTCCTAGCTCAAGCAAGTCTCCTGTCTTAGCCTCCAAAAGTGCTGTGATGACAGGTGTGAGCCACTGTACCCAGACTTGCACCTATATTTGGAAAGAGTTTCTTCTGCTTGGAATTGTATATAGACCTCAGGAAATTTGATGAGAATCATCAAACATCTTATAGAATGTTGATTTTACACTTTTTAAAAAGAATTATCTCAGAATGACATCAGCAGGACTGTGGACTAGGAAGCTCCAGGCCCCATTCTCCCATGTAAACACCAAACAAACAACAGCATACACGACAAAATTCCTCTGTGGGCACTCTGGAAATCAGTTACGGAGGTATGAACCAAACGAATGCCTAACCAGGAAAAAGCAAGAACTCAGAGCAGCAAGAACTTTTCTGACATTGTGCTCACCCTCACCCCTCTGCTCCACTGCACAATCAGGCCACTCAATTTCCAGCTCATTCCTTGTAGCATAAGATACTTTCTTACCTTGGTCCTGCTAGTTTGAGGGCTGCTGGATAGACTGGTTTCTGTCTCTTGGATAGACTGGTTTCTGTCTTTTTTGTCTCAAAGCTTTGATAGAAATTGTAACATAGTTTGGATATTAGGTTTGAAGCTGGTGAAAGTGTATAGATGTCCTGGTGTGTGAGAGCTGCAGGGCTCTAAGATCCATGGGCACCTGGGCCCAAGAGATCACAGAGAGGAATACAGTAGAGTAGACTGAGCCTTCACAGGAAGCAAGGGTGAGAACCGTTGGCTAATTACAATATTTGAAGTAGCCATGTATGTGGGGGAATGGGAACAAAAGCACATAGTAAGATGCATCCCTAAAACAAGTTATAGATACTTTCTCAGGAAAAGCACACAAAAATAAAGATGCATTCCCAGAAGTCTGACAGTATTCTGAGCCATGTGTCAGGCTGGTTACTGCAGCTCTTCCCCTGCATGGTGGCAGTCCACAAAGACTGGGAATGGTAGCTATTCTCCAAATTCCCAATTTTCAACAAAAGATCATAAGGTATGATAGAAAGATAGAAATATGAATGATTGAAAGGAACAAAATAAATCTCCAAAGATTGGTAGCAGAGAAATATAAGTTTCTAATATACTTAATTAAAAAAATTAATTATCTTAAATATGTGCAATGAACTAAAATATAATACAGGCAGACACTAAAACAAAAATCAAGAAAACAATATATAAACAAAGTCCAAAAAGGTATACATTAAAAAAAAAATCCAGAAATTCTAGACCTGAAAAATATAATAACTGAATTGAAAAATTTACTAGAAGAGTTTAATGGTAAACTCAAACAGGCAGAAGAAAGAGTAAGTTAACTTGAAGACAAATCATTTGAAATTATTAAGTTTGAGTAGTAAAAAGAATAAAGAAAAGTGAACAGGATTTGTGGGACACTATCAAGCTGACCATTATGTGCATTACAGGAGCCC
Organism: Galago senegalensis; assembly: GCA_963575145.1. Lineage (NCBI taxonomy): Eukaryota > Metazoa > Chordata > Mammalia > Primates > Galagidae > Galago > Galago senegalensis. The sequence goes on from CAUYTI010154127.1 coordinate 14,179, forward strand.
AGGGAGGGAAGGGGAGAAAGGGGCAGAAAACTCGTTCAAAGCAGTGATGGCCGAAATTTCCCAAATTCAAGGAAAGAATACACAAATATAAGAAACTCAGTGAATTGCTTTGGATAAATCCAAAGAGAGCCTCCCTGAGACACATTATAATTAAACAGTAGAAAATTAAAGGAAGAGAGAGTCTTGAAAACAGCAAGAGAAAAGTAACTCATTATATAAAAGTGAGTCCAATAACATCATCAGAAAAATTCTTTTTTTTTTTTTTTTGAGACAGAGCCTCAAGCTGTCCCCCTGGGTAGAGTGCCGTGGCATCACAGCTCACAGCAACCTCCAACTTCCTGGGCTCAAGCGAGTCTCCTGCCTCTGCCTCCCAAGTTGCTGGGACCACAGGCGCCCGCCACAACGCCCGGCCATTTCTTGGTTGCAGCCATCATTGTTGTTTGGCGGGCTTGGGGATTCGAACCCGCCACCCTAGGTGTACGTGGCTGGCGCCTTAGCCGGTTGAGCCATAGGCGCCGAGCCCAGAAAAATTCTTAACAGAACCGTTGCTGGTCAAAAGGTGGTGAGATGATATATCTAATGTATTGAAAAGGGTAATATGTCATTCAAAAATACTACATCTGGGTGGCACCTGTGGCTCAAAGGAGTAGGGCACCAGCCCCATATGCCAGAGGTGGGTGGGTTCAAAACCAGCCCCTGCCAAAAACTGCAAAAAAAAAAAAAGAATACTACATCTGACAAAAATGTCCTTCAAAAATGAGAGAGAAATTTAGATCTTCCCCAGCAAACAAAAGCCGAGGGTGTTTCTTATCACCAGATGTCTCCTATAAGACTTGCTAAAGGGAATCTTTCAATCTGAGATTAAAGGAGGCTTATACAAAGTTCTCAGATAAAGGTAAGTATATGAATAAATATAAAATCCAGTATTATTGTAATTTTGGTTTGTTACTCTACTATTAATTCTTTTATAAGCTTTAAAGGACAAACTTATAAAGATAAGTATAAATTTATGCTAATGGTACACAATATATAATGATGAAATTTGTGACATGAGTAACATAAAGAAGGGCAGAAATGGTAAAGGAGTAGAATTTTGGTATTTAATTATAGTTAAGTTGTTATCAGTTTAAAATACATTATTATAACTTCACAATGTTTTATGTAATCTCCATGGGGACTAATAATATATATATACACACACACACATATAGTCACTAAAAAGTACACAGTGGCAGAATGGATTTAACAAAAAGATCCAAGTGTATATTACCTGCATCTAAGGAAACACATATGTTGAAAGTGAAAAGACAGAAAAAGGATATTCCATACAAACATTAACTAAAAGAGAACTAGGGTGGCTACACTAATATCAGGAAAAATGGACTAAATAAAAAACTGTTACAAGAGATAAAAGGTATTATATAATCATAAAAGTGTTGATTCTCCAACAAAATGTTACTGTCATGAATGTTTGTATGTGTGCACATCAGAACTCCTGAATATGCGAAGAAAACACTGGCAGACTCAGAGTAAAAGTAGATAGCTGAGCAATAATAGTGGCAAACATTAACGTCCCCACCTTTAATATTGGAGAAAACAACCAGAGAGAAGACCAGTGAGGAGATGGAGCTGTGGAGCCGCACAGAGGCCTAGGCCCGGGAGGTGATGGGGCCCTGGAGAGAAAGTGCAGCTGGCTCCTGAGGGAAGACGCACGTGGACAGACCACATGAGACAATCTTAACTTGAGAAGACTGGTATCAGACAAAAAGTCTTTCTGATCACATTGGAATGAAACTAGAAATCAATAGCACAAGAAAAAGGCAAATCTACAAGTATGTGGAAATCAAACAATATATTCTTAAATAACCAGTAGGTCAAAGAAGAAATCACAGCAGAAGTTAGAAAATATCTTGGGACAAATTAAAATGAAAACAAATTTTGAAACCAACATTTATGGAATGCAGTGAAAGCAGGGCTAAGACAGAAATTTATAGCTATAAATGTTTACATTAAAAAAATGAAGGTTTCAAATTAACAATCGAACTTTATACTTTAAGGAACTAGAAATAGAAAGCAAAACTAAACCCAAAGGTAGTGAAAGAAATAAAATGTTAAAGATTATAACAGAGATAAACAAAACAGAAACTAGAAAAGACATTCAGAAAATCAACAAAACAGAGAAGCGATTTAAAAAAATAAATCAACAAACTTACATACCCTCGGCTATAATACCAAGAGAAAACTCACATAACTAAGGTCAGAAATAAAATTATAATTTATTTTTTAAAAATGATAAAAATAAGAGAATATGGTGAAGTATGTCATCAAATTGGATAACCCAGGTGAAATGAATAAATTATTAGAAACACATAACTTACTATGATTGAATCATGAAAAGACAGAAAATCTGAACAAAACTATAAATAGTAAGGAGATTGACTCAGTCATCCAAAAACCTTCCCATAAAGTCCATGACCAGATGGCTTCACTGGCTAACTCCCTGAAACATTTGAAGAATACCAGTGTTCCTCACCCTCTTCTGAAAACTCGAAGGGGGAGGAATAATTCCAAACTTGCTTTACAAGGCCAGCATTACCCTAAACCAATGCCAGACAATGACATTAAAAGAAAAGGAAACTACAGCCAATATTTCTGATTAATATTGATGCAAAAAACTCAGCAAAATACTAGCACACCAAACTCAGCAACACATTTAAAGGATTGTACATAAGGGATGAGTGGGATGTATTCCTCTGTGCAATGATGGTTCAGCATATGAAAATCAACTAATGTAATACACATGTTTACAAAATGAAAGGAGTTTAATTGATGTAGAAAAAGTATCTGGCAAAATTCAGCATTTTTGCAGACTTCCCACTGAGCTACTGTGCATGTGTGAAGCGGCACCCAGACCAGCCTTTCCTGTCCTCCTGTGGGCAGCTCTAATACAGGTATAACACTAACGCAAACCAGCCTCTCCCATCCTCCTGTGGGGGCTCTAACACAGGTAGAACTCTAATACAGACCAGCCTCTCCTGTCCTCCTGTGGCAGCTCTAACACAGGTAGAACTCTAACACAGACCAGCCTCTCCTGTCCTTCTGTGGGGGCTCTAACACAGGTAGAACTCTAATACAGACCAGCCTCTCCTGTCCTCCTGTGGGGGGCTTTAATACAGGTAGAACTCTAATACAGACCAGCCTCTCCTGTCCTCCTGTGGGCGGCTCTAACACAGGTAGAACTCTAATACAGACCAGCCTCTCCTGTCCTCCTGTGGCGGCTCTAACACAGGTAGAACTCTAATACAGACCAGCCTCTCCTGTCCTCCTGTGGCGGCTCTAACACAGGTAGAACTCTAATACAGACCAGCCTCTCCTGTCCTTCTGTGGGGGCTCTAACACAGGTAGAACTCTAATACAGACCAGCCTCTCCTGTCCTCCTGTGGGCGGCTCTAACACAGGTAGAACACTAATACAGACCAGCCTCTCCTGTCCTCCTGTAGGAGGCTCTAACACAGGTAGAACTCTAATACAGACCAGCCTCTCCTGTCCTCCTGTGGCGGCTCTAACACAGGTAGAACTCTAATACAGACCAGCCTCTCCTGTCCTCCTGTGGGCGGCTCTGTCACTGCTTCTCTGTTGTTATTCTGGTTCCAGAGCACTTCACAGAAATCCAGTCCATGTCTTATTATTTTCTGAGTTTTATTTTTCCCATAATCTCTCAACTAGATTTTAAGCTGCCCTAGAGCAATACCCAGGCCCTGTGTGTGTTTTGTGTGGCTCCCGCCATGTCTAGCTTGGGCACCCAGGCAGAGCTAACAGATTTCCTGTTCCTGCCATACATGTCTCACATTTCTGAAAATAAATGGACCTCTGAGCTGTTTCCCCAGCCATCACAGTGGGCCCTGACAAAAGTGAATTCAAAAATTTTCTTTAAAGGAATAAAAAACGGAATTCCAAAAGTCAAGAAAGAGAAAAAATAAAATAAAATGGTAAGAAATCAGAATTAGCAGGAAATGTAAAAGAAATTGGAAGATACATTACCTCAAATGGGGGTAGTAGAAATTAATTTAGATGACTTCTAAATCATTCTATTAAATTGAATAGGTGCTTAGATTGTGTTTAAAAAGCAAAATCTAATGCTTCACTGTTTATAACACACTTTGCTACTTATAATATAAAAAAATGGTTATAATAAAAAGAGTCCCAGGTGAAATTCACCGAGTGCTTGCTGTGCTCCAGGCATTTCTCCAGACACTTGGTATATGATGTCTCAACAGGGAACAGTCAGGTGAGCGACAGCCACAGTGAGGTCAGCGCTGCCAGGGGACTGGACAGCGAGCTCCACAGGCCCCACTCTCCACCACAGCAGTACCATTTTTTTTTTAAAGAAATGAGATTGTAAATTGAGCAAAGAAAGTAAAAAGTGAACAAAGAAAATACCAGGAAAGGAAGCAGCAGTGTCAATATGTGTATCTCAAGTATCAACCACAGTCAAAGGAGAGAGCCACTGAGGAAACAGAATGAGGCTCGTGAACGTCTGTGTCCATGTGGGGGCACAAATGCCAGAGGATGTCTGTGACAGTGACCGCTAGGAATGTCAGAACCTCACAGAAACTGAAGCTAGGCACCGTGTCTAACTAACCCCGTCAGAGCTGACAAGACATTGCCAAATATAAACACAAATGCAGAGCCTTTAAAGACTGTACTCTTCACCCAATAGCCAGAGTCAGCAGTTTTACTGATGACACAATATATTTTTTGTAAATACTCATAAGACTTACTTCAGCAAAAATTGAGCATGTTCAAGAGCCAAAGAAAATATCAATAAAACCCCCAAAGTAGAAATTTTTGAAGTTTATACTTCCTAATCACAGTGCAATTAAACTAGTGTAAATGGTTAATTTCATGTGTGCACGTAATTGAACCATGGAATTGAACAGTATTTCTGGGTGTATCTGTTTCTGGATGAGATTAGCATCTGAATGTATGGAGTGAGTAAACAAGACCATCCAGTCTGTTTAGGGCCTGAGTAAACAAGACCATCCAGTCTCTTTAGGGCCAGAATAGAACAAAGAGGCAGAGGAAGTCCGCTGGTTATTCTCTGCCTGATCTTGGCTCCCCTATCCTCAGGCTGGGACTTATACCATCAGTTTTCTATGCCCTCAAGCCAAATGGTTCTGTTTCTATGGGAATTCTGACTAACACAACTAGAAAATAAAAATATACCTTCTCTGTCACCTTCCCTATCACTAATACAACCACCTGAAATCAAACATCTTAATGATTCAAAAATAGGCTTTAGATCAAACTAGAAATGACAGCTAAAGTTATGGCCTTTTTAAAGATATTAAAGACAATGAGAACACTCTGTGTTGGTCACAGGAATAAAAGAAAACCCATAGCCCTAAATGTTCTTATAATGAGGAACAATGTTTAATAACATATTAACTAAAGGTTACTCAAAAATGAGGAAAATGTACAACAAAATGAACCAAAGCAAGTTAGAGGAAAGAATTTGTAAACACCGAAGTAGTCAATAACCAATTTAAAGTCACGCAAAAAATACCATAAGCCAACCCATAAATGGAACCAAGCAGGAAAAGACCAATGTAAATCACTCTCTTGTTTATCTCATCAAGAAAAAGATGAGAAGTACCACATGCAACATCACAAAACAGAAAAGAAATTTAAGGACAGATATAATGTTTTTCCTTTAAAATAATAGTTTATATAAATGTCACCTAAAACATTTTAAAATCTAGCTGAATTTGATGACTTTTTAGGAAACCAGGAATCACCAATATTTACCCAAGAAGAGGCTAAAAAGTGAATAGGCTGAGCCACACAGCAGAAGATGGGAAGTTTGTCAAACTCTGTTTTTTCAAAAGGCCCAATGTCCAGATGGTTTTATAGAAAAGTTTTACCTAATTTTCAAGGACTAGATAATTTCTTCACACAATATAAACTAGAACTATTAATCTTATGAGAACATGAGCTGATAATGAAACTGAACAAACTAATCAAAAAAATTAGAAACCAATTTCTCATATGAATACAAAGGAAAAAGTATTAAGTAGCACATCATGTATTAGTACATCAAATTTAGCATTATACAAAAAGAATAACATTTTTATCATATAGGGTTTCTTTCAGGAAAGAGGTGAGGTCAACTTTTTTAAATCCTTTAAATTTAGACCCCTCAGAAATTCAAAAAATTCTTAATGAATACTAAAAAAAACTTTATTCTCAGAAATATGAAAATCTGGTGGAAATTGACCAATATTTGGAAGCATGCCACCTACCAAGACTTAGTCAGAAGGAAGTGGAAATGTTGAACAGGCCCATATCAAGCTCTGAAATAGCATCAACTATACAAAA
>CAUYTI010154128.1:0-20945 GCA_963575145.1 Galago senegalensis
GGAGGAAAACTTGAAAATTTTATTCAAAGACTTTTAAAAAGGCCTAAGAAATGAAGAGATATGACATATTTGTAGATTAAGAGATTCAATATTGAGAAATATCAGCTCTCCCCAAATTGATCTATAAATATAATGTAATCCTAACCAAACTTCTTATCGGGGTTTTTCAAGAAAATAGATAACTTGATCTATAATGCATATGAAACAACACAAAAGTCCAGGAGTAGACAAACTATTGAACAAATTGAGGAAGACCGTCCCTCTAGACATCAAGGCTTCTTACAAAGCTATAGAGATTGTCAAGCAGCTTCAACAACGGAATGAAATAGAAACTCCATCCATGGATGCTGCATATACACGGGTACAAATGATATGACAGATCACTAAGGAAAGGACAAATTATTCCACAAATGGTGCTGGAACAATTTGCTATTCACAGAGAAGAAAGCAGATTCCCATCTTTGACAAATTTCTGGCTTAATTTTTAGTTTTTAATTTAATTTAACCTAAAAATAAACAATGAAACTTTCAAGATGTATATCCTTTTGACTTCTAAAGAAACAAAGGCTTCTTTCTTAAGGTATGAAAAGCATTAACTATAAAGATTGCTCAATTCAACAATATTAAAATGAACAAAGTCAGTCCAGCAAAAGATACCAGAAGGAAAAGTGAAAAGACAGGACATAAGTCTCACAAAGCATTCTTTTTTTTTTTTTTTTGAGACAGTCTTGTTCTATTGCAGTGTCATCATAGTCAACCTCCAACTCCTGAGCTCAAGTGATTGTCCTGCCTCAGTGTCCCTGAGCAGCTGAGACTACAGGTGCCTGCCACCATGCGTGGCTAAGTTTTTCTATTTTTGGTAGAAATGGGATTTCACTTTTGCTAAGGCTGGTCTCAAACTCCTCCTCACACCTCGGCCTCCCAGAGTGACAGGATGGGAGGTAGGCACGACCCACCACACCTGCATATGTCAACTATGAAGAATTCCTAGACATCAACAAAAAAGGGGAAAATTACAAATAAAAAACAAGCATTAGACAAATTATCATCGCACAGAAGAGAAAACAAAAAAGACAATGTTGGAGGTCAGGGGTCGTCCCAGTTCCCCAAACCCAGTTGACCTGGTTTGATTACTTGGCTGAGCTAGGAGGTTCAACTGAGGCACGGCAGTCATCAAAAGCAAAAGTGAGTGAAAACTGAAAATAAAACTGGAGTGGCACAGGCAGTGTGGATAGAAAACACAAGTAACCTATACAAGTTTCAGGGTAACAGGAAGAACAGAGAAAGTTTAGAGAACTTCCAAAGAGAGTTGGAAGTGGGTCCCTTTCACGGAGGAGAAAAAATGAGAGAGACAAGACACAAAGGTGTGCAGAGGTATAAATACCCTCCTTCTCTCTGTTTCAAACTGGTTGCAACTCTTTCATTGGCCTCTCTGCACCTCCAGGCAGTATTACCCTTTTCTATTGGTCATTGGTTACCGGGTTACTTCATACCCACATTCTTATGGGCTCTCTAGTCTTCCTGGTTCTGCAGGCCGGGTCTTCCTCTTACCCAGCTTCAAGCCTCTTTCTTGGTGTCCCTTCTCAGACAATAAGCCAGGCATGCTGGTACATATCTATAATCTCAGCTACCTGAGAGGCTGAAGTAGGAAGATCACCTCAGGCCAGGAGTCCAGCCTGGGCAACACAGTAAGACCCTATCTCTTTTTAAAAAGCAATAAAAACATAAGAAAAAGATGCAAAGATGCTAATTAAGGCCACAACAGCATTCCATTTTATAACCACAAAGTTGGAAAAATTAAAACTCCTGACAATATCAAATGCAGAAGAGGCTATGGCACAGAGAAGGGTTGCTGAGAGGAGTACAAGTCGGTACAAATGCTTTAAAAAATGATGTGGCATTATTGTATAAATTTAAAGACGTGTGCACCTTATAAACCCAGCAGTTCCAATAGGAAAGTACGACAATGTTCACAGCGTATGAACTAGCAAAACCTTGGAAGAATCCACGTGCCCCACGACAGGAGTATGGGCACATAAATGATGGAAGGTCATACTGACCTGAAATGAATACGCTTGGGGCTACAGGAAACGCAGACAAATCTTAGGAATACAATAATTAGAAAAAACAAATCACAGAAGATTTTAAAACAGCAACATACCATTTTTGTAAAGCTCAAAAAGCCCTGACAACTAAACACTGTATTTATGAGGAAAAAATAATGTGGCAAAAAATTAAGAATTGAGGACTGGGGTTACCTCTGGGAGGTAAGGGGGCAGAGACAGATTCAGAGAGGAGCACAAAGTAATGTTTGACTTCTTAAGTTGGGTGGGGCCTTTGCAGCCATTCACTCTATAAATATTATTTTACAACATTAAATATTAAATAAGAAGTTTATTACTTTCAGAAGCATTTCCTCCTGCTCCAGTCACTTTGTGAGCAGAATGTCCTGAAGTGAAATGAGCCTCTTTATAATACCCACCCACTGTTTCCGGTAATACTGTTTTATTCTGGGATGACACAGAACAATGTATTTTTTTCCTTTAGGTGAAATCCTCCAAACAGCATATAACAGACCCTAGTTTCATTTTTCTGACCTAAAACCATCTTTTCTTAAACTATCCCTAACCTGCAGCAGTTCCCAGTTCACGCAGCAGCCTCTCATCAGAAGGGTTTCCAGTTCTTTGGTGATGCTTACAATGTGGCCTCCCACGCTGAACACACACAGGTTCAGCAGCCCTGCCCCAGGAAGCAGGTGGAGGGCAAAGGGCTATTGTGGGGAAAGGCAAGAACAGAGGGGGTAAATGTAGAGAAGGCAGTGTTAGTTGCAAACTGAGGACAAAAGGGGGCAGAGGTGGTTTCTGTGCATGGGGACAGGGTGGGAGGTCCAGGCACAGGCTACTCAGGGGCTCAGCTAATTCAACCCAGTAACAGTCCCTGGAGTCCAGGGAGAATTTCAATCTGAGAAATCTGATGTGAAGAGAACCTTAGAAATTCAAAGGAGATGCAGAAGCATTAGACTACTGCTCATCTTCACAGGTTTCCCTAAAACCTGATGTGAAGAGAACATAAACAGAAGGTGGAAATCAAAAGCTCCTATTCGCTTTAGGAATCAGAATCTTGGGGCAGTAAGAGAAAGATGAGGAACCTCTGGGCACATACATGATCTGGGACCCAGATCCAGCCCAGCGTCCCCATGGCGAGGTGGGGTGTTGGGAATAGGATTACCTTTGCTCATTTTATGGTACTGTAACAAGAACTGAGACTGGGTAATTTATAAAGAAAAGAGGTTGATTTGGCTCATAGTCCTACAGGCTAGGAAGTTCATGATTGGGCAATGCATTTGGCGGCTTCTGGAGAGGGCCCTGTGCTTTGTTAAAGTTTGGTAGAAAAACAGAATGGGAACAAAGCAAAAAGGTAAATAAATCAACAGAGGTAACTTTGCTTTAACAAACTGCTTTGGAGGGAATGAATCCCAGGAGAACTAACCCAGTCTCAAAAGAGAAAAACATTACTCCATCTTACCCACTTAATATCTCTAAAGACAGCTCCTACCAACAACACCACATTTGAGGACCAAGCCTCAACATAAGCTTTGGTAAAGACAAACCATATTCCAACCACAGCAAGAGTTAAAGGTTAGCCTTTTATATCACATAATGGAGGTGCTCAGCATTTTCAGTGCTGGGTATAGAGAATAAGACTATCTTATTTCCTTAAACCCAAGAATCCAATAATTTTGAGCATCTTTGATTTTATAACAGATTACAGAGGGAGCACACTGAACTATTGCTTTATGTCTGTCCTCTCTAAAACTCACCTTGAAAATTAATCCCCAATATGGCAGTATTGAGAGGTAGGGATTTGAAGAGGTGATTGGGTCCTGAGGGCTCTGCCTTCATAAATGCATTGATCTACTGATAGTTAGTGTTTTAATGGGTTATCACAGGACTGGGACGAAAGGCTTTATAAGAAAAGGAAGAGTCCTGAGCACGTGGGCATGCTCAGCCCCTTCACCAGGTGATGCTCTATGACACTCTGGGCCTCTGTAGAGTCTCCACCAGCAAGCAGGCCCTCAGCAGATGCAGTGCCTTGACCTTGGACTTCTCAGCCTCCATGACTGTATGAAATAGATCCTTTTCTTTATATGTGTAAAGTATCAAGTACGATAGTTGTAAGCACAAGAAAAGGGACTGATATAGCTATTAGATATGTAGCTAACAAGGAATCCTAGTTTCAGAATGATCAAAACAGAACAACAACAAAAAAAAGAGTGCTTTTAAGATTTGGGGAGGACAAGGATCATGCTTCTGGAAGCATAAGGCTATTCATAGATAATCTGTGCTAACTTGGAACAACAGGAAAGAGGTAAGGTTAGAGGCTGAAATCAACCAGCACTGAGAAGAGAAGCAACGACCTTCAGCTGCTCAGACACCAAAGCTCCACTAAGACTGCATGAGACCTGCGGGGAAACTCCATCACACTGCTGACCCCTGTTAGGTTTACTCTCTAAAAACCTGAACTGCTCCTACACCTATAATTTCATACTTGTGCTTTGATTTTAAGGTTAATTTACAATAAATTCTGCTTCGACTTTGATGTTGTAGCTTGTCAGGACAGTTTTGGTCTCAAACGAGTACCTCCGGCATCTGTCATCTGATGGCAACCTGCACATCTGATAAGCATACTTGTAACTCCCCCACCACGAGGAGTTCATTGGTTATGCCATGATCTAGTTCAGATAACATACTTGTAGATGTTAATAAATCACTGATAGATTATGGTGCGTCTAAGAGCTCTCTGAAATCCTTTCCTGAAATGCAGCAGGATAGGAAATTAAGCATAAAGATGGAGCCCTGTTATTTTTCCTTATGGGCTTAAATATCATTTATTTACAAAGAGTTGGGCTTTAGGGAATTAACTCCTCATCCTTAAGGCTAGGAATGACCTTAAAATTAAAAAGAAAAAACAAAAAAACAAGCCACTTAGTGTTTTAATTAGTGACAAGAAGAGGCAAGCCCTCCCTAAGCTGAAAGCACTTACTCGTCTCTTGCCTTTGGGCAAGCTTTCCACCCTTCATGGAATCACAAAATTATTTTAAATTCTTTAGAGACTGTGTCTGCAAGTCCCCTAAGGGCCCTGGACAAGTCTTCCAAGGCTGAAACTTGAATTAACTCAAAGCAGCTTAATGCTATCTTCCTATCTCATCTATCCTGGAGAATCTTCAGGGTGTCTGTTTTCTTGCATCTAATTCAAAATGGTTCTTCTCATTGAATAATTCAGTAAGAACACAAGCGTAGAGAAGCTCTCCACTTTTTCTGAACATTACATCACCCTCCAAGAAGTGGCTCTAGTCCTTCTTTGCTATTTTGTTTATTCTGTAAGCAGATAGTAATTTTAAAAAATTGATGTATTTGTGGTAAATTTTAGCCCAAGATTAAACTTAAGGAAAAAAACCAGTCTCGCTCTGAAAGGTTCATGGTTCTCTTGTGAGTCACCCTTACCGCCTTGTGCCCTCCTCACACCCTGTGTTTATAAGCTCCTCAGACCTCTCCTCTCCTCGAAATGCTAGTTCCTTCAGGCACCTCTGGCTTTTCTCTCACAGGCAATTGCTAATCTCCCTATATTTCAACCACCATCTCTTGACTGTTTATTCCCAGATGTCTGCAGTGTCTGACTTTAGTACCTCCTGGTACTGTACTGCCTCCTACCAGTGGCCTCCTGGACAAAGCTGCTGCTCATCAGAACATCCTAAATAAGAACCCAGTGTCTTCCCTCTCAAGCTTGACCCTTATCAGAATTCTCTGACCATGGAACCCCTGGCTTTGTTTAGTTCTTACCCACATCTGATACCTAACTGGACACAAGCCCTCCCAGGTCAGTGTCTTATGGCTTGCATCCTACCCCTCCTGTCACCCCACAGGCTGAGCACATGCCTGCAGCCTTCACATGGGCCCCGCTAAGAGCTGAGCAAGGCTGCACAGCCAAAGGCTTCTAAGAAAGCTGGTTACCAAGGACTAAGAAGAAAATAGGTGAGGGGAAAGTTGGTGAGAGCCAGTGGCTAGGAGAGGACAAGAGTCCCAAGATTCAGTGTGACAACAAAGCCTGGTGCAAACAATGCCAATAAATAAATAAATAAATCACTCCAGCAATGGGAGGTGGTGCTGGGAGAAAGGAGCTGGGATTAAAGGATGTGCAGGGCAAGAAGAAGGCAGAGGCTGGGAACAACTTCTAGAAACACGATGGGCAGGGCCAGATGAGCAGGGGCCAAGGCCAGGGTGCTTCCTGGGCAGCTGGTGCACCATTTAGAAATCTTTGCAATGCACTCCTGAAATCTAAACCCCAGACAGAGCTCTCCCTGCTGCACTGGCTGCCCTACCTTTACTGTGATAGTCTTGACTCCCCTTATTACAATAGTTTTTTCAAGTATTCTTTCCATGCTAAGGCCAGACTTGGGTTTTATTTGACAAGACCAACATCACTCCATTGTTTAGTGTCTAGTATTGTTTTTAGTTTATGATAAATAATTAAGAACTATTGGCTAATAATCAGTTGAATTCTGTCTCTTCACACCACCCAGCTTTTATTCTGCTAGTAAATAATTTTCTTGTAGAAACTAGGATAGCATCTGATACCTGCTGGTATAGCCAAAGAAAGAAAATAAAACAGGGAAAACAGTAGAAAAAAAGAAATTAGATAAATAAACAAATGCTTCCCCCCAAATATTACAACTTATTCATACAACAACCGATACGGTAGTTGTTCTCATAACTGAAAAGTCAGAAAGGCAGCATCAACTCAGTCTTCTGAGCTGAGCTATTGACCATAGAAATCAGGCCTCTTCTAGAACAACTTAAATCATAATTCTGCCAGTAAACACTAACAAAAAACAAAGAAAAGCATTTTATTGATTAAAAAAGAAAAAGAAGTATAAACTAAAATTAATGAATTTTTAGTCTAAGCATCATATATGTGTAATGTATACTGGCAAAATATGGCATTGTAGTTCGATTTTATGAAACAATATACATTTCAGATGAAGAGAATATTCAAGAAGTGAGACAGATTTGAATGCCTGTTCTACTACAGAGCTTGTTTCTTTATCTGGGAAATAAGAACAACGTGCTTATGGCTCATGGGATGGTTAAAGGAACTAAAGGGTAGATTACTGGACTCATAACAAAGGGTAACTATTTTTCTTTCTTTCTTTACAGTAGCCTTTTATTTTTAATACCTATTATGCCATGAATTCATAGGGAAAAGGTTTCAGTAGCTCAGAGAGGCACTTCTCCATTGAATGTGACAAAGCTTACTATGCCTGTTATGCCATGAATTTGTAGGGAACGGGTTCCAGCACTTTATGCTCCTGTTCCATTGGCTCTCTTGGTTATCCTGTGCGCTATGCTGTACGACTATTATGCCACGAACTCATCAGGAATGGGTTCCAGGAACTCAGGCTCCTTTGTGTTGGTTCTCACCAAGTGTGCTTCTCTGGGTGGAGCAGGCTGAAGCTTCAGCTGAACCCAGGTACTTTCTCTTTGGCTTCCTTCTTTAACTGATAATTTTCCTGCACAAGTTTTAAGAATCCATCTCAGCTCTTAGTGTGCTTAACATGCTCAGTATGAACATTAATCCTCTTGGCAAGAATCCTGCCCCTAACTTGTTTGTTTACAACAATGCCAGTTTTGCCATGGTAACATTTTGGGGGCATGCCTTTTTGAATAGTACCCATTCCCTTTATGTCTACAATATCACCTTTCTTGTGGATTCACACATATGTGACCAAAGGAACAACTTCATGTTTGCTAAAAGGCCTAGAGAATATGTATCAGGTGCCTCTCCTTTTTCCCTTTGCGTACATCATTTTGGAGAATTACTGGAAGATGGAGTCTCCACTATAACACTATAATCCAGAAAAATGAAAAATAAGGAAATCAGGGGAAAAAACATGATAAAAGGAACCTGTAGTTTGGGAGGCTGAGGGAGGAAGATTGCTTGAGAAGAGGAGTTTGAGACCAGACTAGGCAGCAGAGTGAAACCCCATCTGTACAAATAAATTTTTAAAATTAGCCAGGCATGATGGCAAGCACCTGTTGTCCCAGCTATTCATGTGGGTGAGGCAGAAAGATTGCTTAAGCCCAGAAGTTGCAGGTTACTATGACCCATTATTGTACCACTGCCCTCTAGCCTAGGTGATAGAGTGAGACCTTGTGTCTTAAAAAAAAAAAAAGGCTGAGTGCAGTTGCTCACTCTTATAATCTCAGCCAAGGCAGGTACATTGCTTAAGCTCAGGCATTCCAAATCAGACTGAACAAGAGCAAGACTGCATCTCCAGTGAAAAATAGAAAAACTAGCTGAGTGTTGTGGCAGGTGCCTGTAGTCCCAGCTACTTGGGAGGCTGAGGCAAGAGGATCAGCTGAACCCAGGAGTGTGAGGTTGCTGTGAGCTGCGATGCAGGAGAGGATGAGAGTTATGAAAAGGCAGGAAGAGTTCAACATGATGGCAGGTCACAAAAATCCACTATCAGAATCCAGAACAACATGACAATATTAGTGTTTCTACCTGCCCGGTCTGATAATGTCTGGCAAACTGGTTAACTACTCGATAATCATTTGCGAAGTACTCCATAAGAATAGAAGGAACCTCTGCAAAATCAGTGGGGCACCTGGTCCCTAAAATGGGGAGAAAAAAAGGAAAAAAGTTGGCATGAATCGAATCAACATATTTATCTTACTTTTTATGTACTCTTTTAAACTTATTTGGACTTCTGATGAACTATGATAAGTTTTATTCATTAAATCAATATTTCACTTCTATAAAATTATTGTACATATTTGCAGAAAAGTTTATTATAATCCTATATATTTTCCTTTATAACAAAAGTAAAACAAAATATTTGCACAGCTGCTGAAACACCTTATAAAGCAATGGCTCACACCCTCTGCAAACAAACCTGTCTTCATCTACACTGGCTATACATAAAACACCAATTAAAATGTTTTTAAAATTAATATAGCATTTGTATTTAATTCACTGAATTCCATTACCTAATGCTTTTATCCTTTCTTTGTTTTAAAATTACTTTATGTTATTCATTTATTGGTTTTAGTAACAAAGTCAATCCTTGATGAGAAAAAGCAGTATTTTAAATTCAAAATTGCTTACAGTAACAAATCTTGTAAGAACTTTTTGGTAGTATTTTATGATTCTGTTCAGACTACCTACAAACTTTCCAAATATCTTCTCCTTGCCTGAAATACTGTGCGTGTCAACTTAGTTAATAAATACTAGATACCAACTATTTACCAGATGCTCTAATGCTGGCTAAATACAACCGGGACCCTAAGACTTAGAGATAAGACAGCTAAGAGGAAAGTCTATACTACCATCCAATATGGCCACATGTCAGCATGGAAGTCTACAAAGCAGAACTATAATTTTATGTAGGGAAAAATACAAGAAAAATAAAAAGTACTTCATCATGCTTTTAAAATGTGCTATATTTTGTGTTCTAAATGGTTTTGGTAAATAGAGCCAACGTCCATTCACTTATTCTCTTACTAACTCTGTGCTAGGTACTAAGAAAATACATATTTATTCACTTACACATACGCATGCATAAAGCCACAAACTTAAATTTTTTTTTTTTGAAACGGAGCCTCAAGCTGTCCCTCTGGGTAGAGTGCCATGGCATCACGCTCACAGCAACCTCTGGGCTCCAACTCCTGGGCTCAAGCGAGTCTCCTGCCTCAGCCTCCAACTCCTGGGCTCAAGCGAGTCTCCTGCCTCAGCCTCCCAAGTAGCTGGGATCACAGGTGCCTGCCACAATGCCTGGCCATTTTTTGGTTGCAGCCATCATTGTTGTTTGGTGGGCCCAGGCTGGGGATTTGAACCCGCCACCTTAGGTGTATGTGGCTGGCGCCCTAGCCGCTTGAGCCACAGGTGCCGAGCCACACAAACTTAAATTCTATACAAAACACAAAAAAAATGTAAAAAGGCATAAACTCCAAAAATAGACAACTGAAACTTATTCCTTAGTGAAAGCTGTTTCTAAGACAGGAAAAAAAATCAGAAGGTCATGCTGCATAACAAGAAGAAGGACAAGATGAGGCAATCCTAGATAAAGGACTATGGGACATTATTAAACAATCAGATTTCCCAAATAAAAAGCCCCTTTCCCAATTTAAATGAAAATGTGTGTTTTTAAAAGACCATATTAAATAAAAGCCCTCTTCATGGCTCACCAGTGATGTGCTGGTAACGAGTGCGTCCCAGCATAGAATGCATAGCGTGTCCCATTTCATGGAAAAGATTCTCCATCATTCCAGGAGTTAACAAAGTTGGTGAACCCCTGGAGGAGTGGGGGAGATTCAACATAAGAACTACAACTGGGAGTTGGTAGTCTCCGTCTTCCTTTAATCTGCCTCCTCGGATTGTAAAATGGCAATCCTTTGGTAATCAGAAAATATAAAAGGAGAACAAAGCATTAATGAATATAAAATTATAATATAATGAATAAAAAATTATACCAAAGTGTGTGGGTTCAAACTTTTTTTTTTATTTCAGATTGATGAGGGTACAAATGTTTAGATTACAGTGTTTTCATTTCTAAGGTAAAGTTCAAGTTGTAATTAAGCCCTTCACCCAGGGGGTATGCTGAACACTCTCACATAATTCTATTCTTATTCTATTTAGTTTAAGATACTTTTTACCTGGGCGCTAATTATTTTTCTAAAATTTTATGTTTTTAAAACACCAATAATACATTGATCATATATTCGTTGATTCATCCCCAAACCATACACTGAACTGACATGCCAGATGCTGTAAACATCATCAAACAAGAGCTTGGATCCATGCCCTCAAGACATTTACAAGTCAGCGGAAGGGACAGACATCAGCTACTGAGGGAAGGAACACAAATTTTTATTTTGCATATCTATTTGAATACTCTGTTGAGTATCAGATAATGCACAAAGAGGTACTTTCCAGGTGTCTTGTCTTCCTCCCTTAAAAGTGATCAGCTCTAGACAGGGGATTCTAAAGAATCTGGAGTAAGTTACTCTGAGATAGGCACTACGCTGAAATTCACATGCACTGTATCACTTCACTCTCCATAACAACCCTAAAAACAGATGTATCTCACTTTTCAGATGAGAAAACCGACCTGTGTTTTGGAAACGTTAAGCAACATGCCCAAGGACATCCAGCTAGAATTGCTGCACCTTGGATCTGAGCCCAGGTAGACTACTAGGGACCAGGGCTCTAAATCACGAAAGTGGAATCTCTGTCACCCATCCAGGCAAAGACCAAGACCATAGACTCAGAGTCTGATAACCCGAACTCTGGTCCCACTTTTGACATTCCCTAGCCAATCCATCTTGGAACATGATTCACCTCTCTCAAAAGCTCACATCTATTAAAATGCGCTGGAAATTGTGAACTACTAACAAATATAAGGTACCGTTATTTCTCTTACAACTTGTACCCTGACCTCATTAAGCTGCACAAAACTACTGAAGCTGGCTGACTGGCAAACCCACTATGCAGCTCATGAAGGAAGGGAAGGAAGCCTTGCATCTTCCACATGAGAAGCTAACTGGTGGCTGGTAAGGTTTCCATCTGGACATATCTTCTGCTAGTTCACTGTCAATTATGGAAAGGAGTTAAGAGCTGGGACTCTACTCAGATTGTTCACTTTCAAATCCTAGCACTTTTATTCATGTGATTCTGGGCAAGTACTTTAACTTCTCTGGCCTCAGTTTCCTCCTAAGATTAGAACCTAGTCAAAAGGTTGAGATGAACATTAAAGACTGATGTGTATAAAGGAACCAGCACGCTGGCTGACACAAAGAAGGGTTCATAAAAAGTCAGTCACCATTATTACTATGACAAATACCATGACCCGGATATGACCAATGAAAAATACAGCTTTTGACAATTATTTCTATAACCTTTTTATTTTTAAACTCTACCTTAATTTCAAATTTATATATTTAGTAACCATCACTAATAACGTTTAAATATTGTAGGACTATGAAAAGTACATAAAGTTCACATGACTACAAATGAACAGCTGATCACTTCTAGAAACTAGTGAATAAAGAAAGGATCACCTGATGGGGTTTGTCTGCTCGTTGAAAAAAATCACAGTAAATGTACCCCAACAATCCTTCAGATTCATGAACGACAGCCTAGGAAAAAAATTTTAATTTTAGTGGTAAATGATGCCATCACACTCCAAAAGTAAAAAACAAAAAGAACCCCTAACACAAGAATCTGTATATTAAACATCTATAGTCATAAACATTTTTTTTATTGAATGGTAACTATGTACATTAATGCACTTCTGGGGTACAGTGTGGGGTTTTCACATGCAATCCGAAATACTTCCATTAAACTGGTCAACACAGCCTTCATGTCAGTCATAAACATTTTAATTATCTGCCACATCCCACAGTATCTCAAGATAAATTTTCTTTCCCCCTAATCCTCATCCTCTTCTGCTCCACCTCTCGAATGACTTCGATTTGGGAATTCTGTGTCTAGGAGAGGAAGTCCTCCCCATAGGGCCCTTTGTCCTGACTGCCAACCCTCCTGGTATACGCTCAGGCAAATTCTAACCCTTGAATTTGAAAACAACAAAATGCAACTCCCAGCTTCAGGTGAAAATCTATAATATCATTATTTAATTCCTTCTTCAAAATGGGCCTAGAAAAGAGGCACAGCTTAAAGGAAAGACTCTACCACTAGTTTCTATCTTGCCTTGTCTTTCCAGAACTTGATGACTGTATCCCAGAGAACACCAATTCTGTGCTTTGAAATTTCCTGCAAGTATATATTCATTCATTCAAAAAACATCTATTAAGCACCTACTCAGTGCCAGGAACAGTTCAAGGCATTTGGGGTACAGCAGTGAACACAGGTGACACACAGCACGGCTGCCCTGGTGAAGCTCCCACTTTGCACATTGGGCACAACCTCTTCAACACCGGCATTTTGTCCCTGCAGGGTCCTGTTACCAGTTTTCCTTTTTATCATATCCCTGCACATTGTCAGTCTCTATCCTTTCTGGAAGTTTGTAATATTCAAACAGACACTGAGGTAAGTAAATGCAGTGATAAAACGCCCTCCCCCAGCTCTCCTTTCAATCTCATCACACACCTATTTTGTGTTCACAAAACATGGCCAAGAGACAATGAGATAATTTATATTTCTTAAAATACAGTTCAAAAAAATCAGAGTGTGGTAAGCACATAAGCAAAAATTAAACAGCACAACAGAGAGTGGCTCAACAAAGCCTCACCACTTATGAGGGAAAATTTAAAATATTCCATTATCAAATAAAGTGGGTCCTAATGGGAAAAGGATGAGCCCTAGGCTTGACGTTACTATCAAAGAATTCAAATAAATCAGAACATAGGCTATAAATTAATAATCTGATATAAATATAAGTGCCTACAACATGGGAAGGGGGTTGGAAAGAAAGATAGCTAATGCAATGGATTTTGGAATAACATATTTTGCCATGTATAATGCTCACTGTTTTGCCCAAATTTCTTAAAGAAAAATAAGCATATACATTATATACAGGCAGTATGGCTTGGAAGCAAGGGGAGCAAGAGGCCTCCTAGGGCCGCCACGCCCTCTTTCTAGGCCCCACAAGGCACATGGGGTTCCAGTGCTGCAGGATCTGGGATCCAATGGGAAAGAGCCAGAGCACCATAATTGGCAGGAGGCAGTGGAAAGGGGCTGGCCAGGAAGGCCTCAGCTATGCAGGGTGAGGGCTGAGGCCCAGACATGCAGAGGGAACTGGGAGCCTCGTGTAGGCCCCAGAGACCTGCCTAGATGCCTGTGGGCTGAGCGGCCTCAGAAGTTCCTGCCCCACCAACCCCATCTATGGATATCTCAAGCTGTGGCCCCAACATGGCAGAGAGGGAAGGGCCAGCCTTCACAGCATGGGTGACTGTGGGAGGGTGGTGCCATCTGCAGTTTACCAGGGTAGCCTTAGCCTTCCCCAGACGAATCTTTCCTGGCCAAGATCTGGCCACTTTCTGTAGGGTATATTCCTCAACGTTTGGGAAAAAATGTGGGTGCACATTATACATGGGAGCACATTTTACATGGCAAAATGCAGTGCTGGTAAGTAACCAGCAGGGACACTATGCATGAAGGTAAAAATACCGATACATTTCTCTATAACTAGAATTTGTGAATGTATGAAGGTGCCTGTATTAAGACTCGCTATCAGGTTCCTAAAATTTTTTATTTTAAAGAGCTAACTCTCCTATGAATATATTTAGATCCTTAATACAGTGCCCTAAATCAAAAGTGGCAACTTGTGGCTCAGTGCCCATAGCTCAGCCACTTGGGTGCTGGCCACATATACCAGGGCTGGCAGGTTGGAACCTGGTCCAGGCCTGCTAACAACGACAACTACAACAAGAAAAATAACCGGGCATTGTGGCAGGCGGCTATAGTCCCAGCTACTTGGGAGGCTGAGGCAAGAGAATCGTGTAAGCCCAAGAGTTTGAGGTTGCTGTGAGCTGTGATGCCACGACACTCTATTGAGGGCGACATAGTGAGACTCTGCCTCAAAAAAAAAAAAAAAAAGGTGGCAACTTGTATTTCTTTTGTGAAACAGAAATTAGATAGGACACACTCAACCAGAGCAAAGTTTACTTAAAGGTAAAAGTGCTAGAGACTTCCCTCCCAAACCAAAGAACTAAAGCATGCTGTTGTAGGCTAAGCGGGAGGCTCACCAGTTTTCGGACATCTTCACACCACACCTCTCCTTTTGCAGGCTGTTCTGCATATAACGAAATCCCCAACAGTTTGTTAAACAAAATATTCAAGCCTTCCATGCATGCTCCAAGGGAGAAGAACGGGCAATATAAACTGGGCTCAATATTATACCTAAGAGAAGGAAGAGAGGTTCAATAGCAGTTTTGTTTATTTCAATTGTTGAAAGTAAATTCAGTTAATTTTTCTTTTAATATTTAGGATTACAGTAGCTTAAAAAAGATTCACACATAAAGGCATATTTGTATTAATTGAGATATTATAAGACTCCGTTTTCTTCAGAAGAATAATATCTAACTATGACTAGCGTTAGCAGGAATACAATAACTACAGCAGCCGAATTGTGCGCTGACCTTTGTCCCCATCAGGTTATTTACTCTTGCACTGACCCAATAAAGCATTCTGCCTTGAGTACCACACCACACACACTACTTTATACACACTTACATGCAAAATGTGACCAGTTCCGGTTACAATGGTGAATCTCACGTTATGAGTAATGTTCTAAAAAGTTGTGACTTACAGCACATAAATATTAAATAAATAAAAATCCTGAGGCATGCTAAGTTCTCATCTTGTAAAAACTTCATTTATCAAAAAACATGTCTGAATACAAACAATCAGATCTTAAGTTACCTGCTTGTAGTTATATATCTTAAATTGAGGTCAAAATAACTGGTAAATTATTTCTTCACCCTAAAATGACTTTTGCAATGTACTATATAGTTCATCATAAACCAAAGCAAATCCAAAATATGTGATTTGAATGTACATTCTTGAGGCATTAAGTCAGGCCAAAATTTATAACCACAGATAAAAATAATGGCTCTAAAACAATTATAGGTGCTCATGATTTTGCCATTTTCTAGGAGTCACGAAATATATGCAAATTTATATTATATACAGAGTTCCTGTGCAATTTACTATGTTAAACTATTTTTAATTGCCCATGAACTTTATATCCACCCGTATATAAAGGTATATAGCTGGGGGCGGTGGCTCACACCTGTAATCCTTGCACCCTGGGAAGCCAAGGCAGGTGGATCCCTTGAGCTAAGGACTTCAAGACCAGCCTGAGCAAAAGCGTGACTCCTAATGAGATCTCTACTAAAAATAGAAAAAGTAGCTGGGCATTGTGGTGGGTGCCTATAGTCCTGGCTACTCAGGAGGCTGAGGCAAGAGGATGGCTTGAGCCCAGGAGTTTGAGTTTGCTGTGAGTTACGACAGTGCCAAAGCCCTCTACCTGAAAGGGTGGGAAGGCAGACAGAGGAGAACAAGTTATAGTCATTAGAGAACTAAGAGAAAGGAATACCATGGAAAGAGAGGAGAAAATAAATTGTAATAAATGAGGTAATTGGGTTTTAAGTTTCTGGTCCAGTAAGCAAAGAGCCTGGAAGTTGCCATTTCATCCTAACAGTAAGTAAAAAATCTCAATAAACTGAACATCAACAATCTTCTCAGATTTAGCAGAGAACTGAGGTCGCAGGGTAAACTGCTGCCCCTCAATCAGAAAGACAGGCAGACAGAAAACCAAAATGGAGAACCACCACTTACCAGAGCAGAAACCTCCCATAGAAACTAGTGCCAAAGCGGGAAAGTGGGAACTGTAACTGACAAATTGTTAGAGGCTCTGAGTAGGCAAGTCTCAGAGTTAAAAGCTCCAAGGGTGCCTGACCTTAGAGGGGACCCCATGCTTAAGTGAGTTTCACCTCTAGGAGTAGGGTGACGTCCCGCTTTTGGCGGGATAGTCCCGCTTTTTAACAATTTGTCCCGTGTCCCGCGGCATTTTAAAAAAGTCCCGATTTTTGGAAAGAATGCATGAACAGGCGGGAAAACAGGAAGGGAATATACAGTTTTCGGCTGCCATGTGGTTATTTTGCCAGAATATAAGTTTTATATTATTTTTTTTAATTTTATAATGTTAAACTGTAATAATAACAAATGATTGTTGAGAAGTGATTATCGAGAACTGCTTATCAAAGTTTGCATTGTTGTCAGGCCCTGCCCTGCCCCGTTCCCTGCCCCCCCACCCCCCCCCCACCATGTTGTGCCGCTTACCAAGGTTAAAATCTGGTCACCCTATCTAAGAGCCCTATCAGAGTTTCACAGTTAAAATCAAGAAAAATTCCCTCATGCTTCCTCCAGGAAGAAGGAGGAAGTAGTCATTATTTTAAAATATACCAGAGCATCCTGTTCTTAATAAGGCCTGCCCCCGAAACAAAAAAGAATATGCAGCATGCTTAGGCTGGGATCTCTCTTCCTACAGGTTGGTTAGAAAGGAGATCCCAGCCCAAGCATCCTGCATACTTCTCCCTCACTCGAGGAGGGAGGGAGCCCTGAGAAGCACTTGTGAAGGGCACAGGCCCTGGCACAGGCTCACTAACAATCCAAGACCTCATCGTTGGACAACAGAATGCATCTTGTCACCCCGCATCTTACCACATCATCAATACTGCTCCTGTATAACAACAGAGAGCACAGCTAAAAGAATGGTTTAAGAAGGGAAACTAAAGCAACAGGGGAGACAAAAACAAGGACACTGGAGGAAGGCTTAGCCTCTGACACCACAGCTACTGAAGTAACACCGCCTAAACTCTAGCCAGATAAACTTCACACCAAAGTCTACCTTGTACACCTAGGTACATCATGTCCAGCTTTTAATGAAAAATTCCAAGGCATACTAAAAGATGAAAAGTAGAGTTTGAAGAGACACAGCAAGCATCAGATATGGCAAAGATGGTAGAGTCTGTGGATTTTAGACTATGAATTTAAAACAATTATAATTAATATGCTAAGGGCTCTAAAAGAAAAAGTAGATGGCATTCAAGATAACATAGGTAATGTACACACAAGGAAGAAAACTTAAGGAAGAATCAAAAGACAATGCCAGAAATTAAAAACACTGTAATGAATGAAGAATGTTTGTGGTGGGCTCATCAGTAGACTAGACAAGGCTGAGGAAAGAATCAGTGAGCTTGAAGAAATCCCAGTAGAAACTTTTAAATTGAAAAGCAAAGAGGAAAAGGAATAAAAACTACAGAAGAGACTGTCCAAAAGTTGAAGGCCAACTATGAAAGGTGTAACATAGACATGATGGAATTATTAGAGGGAGAAGGAAGAAGGAAAAACAGCAGAAGAAAGATTTGAAGTAACAATGGCTGAGAAGTTTCCAAATTAAAGACAGATATCAAACAACAGATCCAGAAAGATCAGAGAACACCAAGTGGTATAAATACTTCCCCCCCCAAAAAAATCTCAGCATGTCATATTTAAACTGCAAAAAATCAAAGACAAACAAAAAAATTCTAATAATTTACAAAAAAAATCACCTTATAAAAGAACTTATAAAAGAACTTACTTAAAGTTCTTACTTTTAAAAAAAGTTACTTATGAAAGAACAAGGATAAGAATCACATTAAACTTTTCTTCAGAAACCATGAAAACAGAGTGTGAAGGGAAACAATCATGAAGTGTTGAAAGAACAAACACCAGCCTAGAATTCTGTGTTTGGCAAAATTATCCTTCAAAAGTGGAAAAATAATTTCTCAGACAAATAAATTAATAGAAAGTGTCACTAGTAGATCTGCCTTGAAAAACAATGTTAAAAGAAGACCTTTAGGTACAAGAAAAATCATATAAGTTAAAAACTAGTATTTTAGCTGGGTGCAGTGAGTGTCTCATGCCTATAATCCTAGCACTCTGGGAGGCCAAGGCGGGTGGATTGCCTGAACTCACGAGTTTGAGACCAGCCTGAGCAAGAGCGAGACCTTGTCTCTAAAAACAGGTGTGGTGGCAGACACCTGTAGTCCCAGCTACTCAGGAGGCTGAGGCAAGAGAATCACTTGAGCCCAAGAGTCTGAGGTTGCTGTGAGCTGTGACACCATGGCTGTCTACAAGGACAACAAAGTGAGACTATGTCTCAATAAAAAAATAAACAA
Organism: Galago senegalensis; assembly: GCA_963575145.1. NCBI lineage: Eukaryota > Metazoa > Chordata > Mammalia > Primates > Galagidae > Galago > Galago senegalensis. Next base: position 18,741 of record CAUYTI010154128.1, read on the forward strand.
ACTTGTATTTCTACAAAGAAAGAAAGGGCATCAGACAAGGAGTAAATAAAAGGCAAAATAAAATTCTCTTTTTCTTAAATAATCTAAGAGATAAAAGTTTCTTCAAAATAATAATAGCAACAATATGTTAGGTGATTGTATTACCTCATGTCTTGGTCATGAAGCAATGTTATAGGAGGTTTGGAAGGAAGAATTAAGAATACATTGTTAGGCAGGGTGTGCATGCCTATAATACTAGCACTCTGGGAGGCTGAGGCAAGTGGATTGCTCGAGCTCAGGAGTTTGAGACCAACTTGAGCAAGAACAAGGCCCCATCTCTACTAAAAACAGAAAAAATAGCTGGGTGTAGCAGCAAGTGCCTGTAATCTAAGGTGACCAGATTTTAACATTGGTAAAGTGAGACACCATTGATGGGGTGGGGGGATGGAGGGGTTGGGGTGGGAGTGGTGTTCTTAATTAAAAATTTGGTCTATATGGAGCAACAAAAATTTTCATAGAATGCAAAAACAGTATTGTAACATATATATTTTTAATTTCAACGTAAGTACAATTTAAAAGGCAAATAAACAACAAAAAGGCAATAAGTAGAAAGTAACACACTGGGTAAATATTACTCAAGTATATCACTAATCACTTCCAATGTCAATAGTCTAGATCAAATAATTAAAAGACAGAGTATGTCAGAATGTATTAGGGGGCAAAAAGGACCCAACTATATGTTGTCTATAAGAAACTTATATTAAATATAAAAATACAGATTTATGACTAAAAGTACAGGGATGGAGAAGGCATAAAAGTTGGAATAGGCCAGGTGTACTGGCTCATGTGCAGAATCCTAACTCTCTGGGACACCAAGGAGAGAGGATGATTTGAGGCAGGAGTTCAAGATCAGCCTAAGCAACATAGCAAGTATCCCATCTCTACAAAATATAGAAAAATTAACCAGGCATGATGATATGTGCCTGCAGTCCCAGCTACTCAGGAGCCTGAGGCAGGAGGATTTCTTAAGTCTAATAGTTTGAGGTTGCAGTGAGCTATGATCATGCCACTGGCCTCATGCCTGGCCAATAAAGTAAGATCTTGTCTCAAAAAAAAAAAAAAAAAAGAGGAAAGAAAAAGAAAAGAAAGTTGGAATGGCTACAGTAATTTTAGTACAGGCTGCAGAGCAAGAAGAATTATTAAAAATAAAGAGGGGCAGGGGCATTACATAACAATAAGGAGGCCAATTCTCCAGGAAGACATAACATCCTCATCATGAATGAGCCTAACAATAAAGTGTCAAAATACATGAGGCAAAAACTAATAGAAATGTAAGGAAAAATAGATGCATCCACTATTATAATGAAGACTTCAACACCCCTCTATCTGAAATGCACAGATTCAGCATGCAGAAAATCAGGGAGTTGAACTCACCAGCACCCTCAATCAACTGAATATAACTGATATTTATAGACCACTTCATCCACCCCACAATAGTAGAATATACATTCACCTGAAGATAACACAGGACCTCTACCAAGACAGACCACATTGTGAGCCATTAAATACACTCAACTAATTTAAAAGAACAGAAGTAACACAATGTATGCACCCAGACCAAAATGAAATTAATCTAGAAATAATAATAGATAGTTGAAAAATCCCTAAGTATTTTGAGACTAAATACCACATTCCTAAATAAATGTAGGTCAAATAATAAGTCTCAAGAGAAATTTAAAAATACTATGAACTAAATGAATATAAAAACACAACTTATCGAAATTTGTAGGATACATTTAAAGCAGTCTTTAGAAATTTATAGCAAATGCATGTATTTTTTTTTTTTTTTGAGACAGAACCTCAAGCTGTCCCCCTGGGTAGAATGTTGTGGCATTACAGCTCACAGCAACCTCCAACTCCTGGGCTCAGGCGAGTCTCCTGCCTCCGCCTCCCAAGCAGCTGGGACCACAGGCACCCACCACAACACCTGGCTATTTTTTGGTTGCAGCCGTCATTGTTGTTTGGCGGGTCCGGGCTGGGGATTTGAACCTGCCACCTTAGGTGTACGTGGCTGGTGCCTTAGCTGCTTGAGCTATAGGCGCCGAGCCGGGCTCTGTGATTATTAATAATTCCTGTTCTCATCCCTCCTGGAACTAGAAAGGTGGGGCCTCCAAAATATGGCACCACTCCCCATACTCACACCTCTCCCTCCTCACCCCAATCCCT
>CAUYTI010154131.1:0-21831 GCA_963575145.1 Galago senegalensis
CTCATAGAGCAGGATACAAGTGTTACAGAGCCAAACCTCTTTGCTCTTTTCCTGAGATCTGCCCAATCTGTGCTCAGGGTCCCTGGCTTATATAGGGGCAGTTGTCCAGTGAGCTTTTGGGTCTTGAAAATAGACTAATTGAGAATAGGTTTTGAAAATGGACCAATCAGGGATGCACTGGAGGAATCGCCAGAAGTCCACGTGAGGAGACTGTATGGCGCCAGTGTCTTCTCCCACACGTGTTTGGTTCCTTTGGCTACTGGAGCCTTTCTTGGGGGAGGGAAGCTCCCCCTGCTTGCCTAAGCTCCAGCCTGCTGGTTCCTCTGCCAGCTGCCACCACCAACACCGCCAAGACAGAGGTGGCAGGTCCTCCAGCCCCGCTCAGCTGAGGTGGCTGGGGTGCCATTTGTCTGGTATCACTATCACAGCAGTGATGTTGTGTCTGCCTTTGTGAATCAGCACCTGATACTAATTTTTCCTGTTACAGTTGATGTTAACTTTACTCACTCAGTTATGGTGTTCCTTGACATAGTCTGTTGTAGAGTTCAGTATATCCTCTGTATTATTAATAAGTGCTTGGGAAGATTATCAACTAATGTGCACAAACCAAAACATTTATTGAGGAAATGCCCCTTTCTGCTTAGATTCTTTCATATACCTTGCTTTTGAAAGTAAAGGTTGTCATTTTTGTATACTGGTTTAGAAATCAACTGTGATAAATTCAGTGTCTACAGTTCACTGTGTGTTTGACAAAATATTATCCTGGAATAGAAGCCTTGGCATTCCTCTTGAGCTTGCTGGAAATTTAAAAATTGAATTTTTATCCATATATCTTCTGAACAAAAATCTGCATTTTGTCAAGATCTCCAGTTTTTTCTTACACACGTTAAAATTTTAGAGGTACCTTTTAACTCACCAGGACATTTTCTTTCTTTTTTTTTTTTTTAATTTTTTTTAGAGACAGAGTCTCACTTTATTGCCCTCGGTAGAGTGCTGTGGTGTCACAGCTCACAGCAACTGCCAACTTCTGGGCTGAGGCAATTCTCTTGCCTCAGCCTCCTGAGTAGCTGGGACTACAGGCGCCCGCCACAATGCCTGGCTATTTTTTATTGTTGTTGTTGCAGTTTGGCTGGGGCCGGGTTTGAACCCGCACCATACCCACTGAGCCACAGGCACTGTCCTCACCATGACATTTTCTTTCTTTCTTTCTTTTTTTGAGACAGAGTCTCACCTTGTCGTCCTCAGTAGAGTGCAATGGCATCATCGCTCATAGCAACCTCAAAGCTCTTGGTCTCAAGTGATTCTTTTGCCTCAGCTTCCCAAGTAGCTGGGACTACAGGTGCCTGCCACAATGCCCGGCTATTTTTTTGTTGCAATTGTTGTTTAGCAGGCCCCATCTGGATTTGAACCCACCACCTTGGTGTACGTGGCTGACACCCTAACCACTGTGCTACGGGCACCAAGCCAACGCCTGGTATTTTTTTAGATAGGAGGTCTTGCTCTGATTCAGATTGGTCTCAAACCTGTGAGCTCTGGCAATCCAGCTGCCTTGTCCTCCCTGAGTGCTAGGGTTACAGGTGCGAGCCACCATGCCTGGCCCACCATAACATTTTCATATAAAAAACATATACAACTTATACTGTATGATGTAAATAAGGCACAAAAATATACATGCCTGTATTGGTGGACTCATTTCTACTATGTCAACCAAAAATGTAAAATGTGTACCCTGGTTTTAGGGATGTTATGCCATCCCCTTTCTTCAGTGTTAGACAACACATGAGGGAATATATCTGTTCTATATTTATTAGCTAATTCCAGTCACTCATGTAAGTCAGCAACAGTTCTCTTCACTCATTTAACTAAAAGTGTAATTCAATCTCCTTTGGCTTCTTGGTAAAATATTTTTATTTTTCAGGGACTGTTGACATTCAAGGATGTGTCCATAGAATTCTCTATGGATGAGTGGGCCTGCCTGGATCCTGCTCAGCAGAATTTGTACCGGGATGTCATGTTAGAGACCTACAGACACCTAGTCTTCCTAGGTGAGAAGAACTTAAATACACAGTTCCTGGACTATACTAAGCAATTCATATCCTCTCATTGTAGAATGTTTTAATTCAGTTTCTTCTTTGTGTATCAGGTTTTTATTTCTAAGGAAACCTTAAGGATATCTTGGTAGAGAAAAGAAAATATTATAGATCTTTTATTTTGGCATTAATCTTACCCTTTTTTGAGCTGATTTATATCTTTTACTACATTAAAGGCAATTTCAGAAATTTAGTGGCATAGATTTTTTTCCCATATCTTTAAGTTTGATTTCTAGCACCAAATTTTATTTCAGTAGTACTGGGTAGTAGAGTTAAGAATCCTGCAATTTTAAATAATTTTAAAACATTCTTTAGATTCTGGAAAAACTTCTATTTGGGGATTACTATTTAAGGATCTTCTTTTTTTTTAGACAGAGCCTCAAGCTGTTGCCCTGGATAGAGTGTCGTGGCATCATAGCTCACAGCAACCTCCAACTCTTGGGCTTAAGTGATTCTCTTGCCTCAGCCTCCCAAGTAGCTGGGACTACAGGCGCTTGCCACAACCCCTGGCTATTTTTTGGTTGTAGTTGTCATTGTTGTTTTGGCAGGCCTAGATTGGATTTGAACCTGTGGGCTCTGGTGTATGTGGCTGGTGCCTTCGCTGCTTGAGCTACAGGTGCCAAGCCTATTTAAGGATCTTCTAAAATATTCTTTTTTCTACTTTAACAAGGTACTACTCGATTGCCAATTGGAGAATCCCCACAAAACTCTGTTCCTTTTTGCTAATAAAACAGGTCTTCCTGTCTCTAAGCCAGACCTCATCACCTGTCTGGAGCAAAAGACAGAACCCTGGAAGGTGAAGACACAGCAGACAGTAGTCAAGTACCCAGGTAGGTTGGAGTGAATAAAGTAGATAACAGTGGTCAGAGGTCCTAAGTTCAGGGAGAAAATCATACAATGCAATGTGATTAGGAATGGTTGTCCAGGTGTTGTGGCTGATGCCTGTAACTGGGAGGCCAAGGTGGGTGAATTGCTTGAGCCCACAAGTTCAAGATCAGCCTGAGCAAGAGGGAGACCTCTGTCTCTAAAAAAAAATCTGAGTGTTGTGGTGGGCTCCTGTATTCCCAGCTTCTAGGGAGGCTGAGGCAAGAGAGTTAGTTGCTTGAGCCCAAGAGTATGAGGTTGCTGTGAGCTATGATGCCGCAGTATTCTCTAGGGAGAAGAAAGTGAAACTCTGTCCCCCCCCCCAAAAAAAAACCCCAAACAAAAGAACAATATGATTAGGGAAGTTCAGCTTTATTGGAAATAAGGTCTTTTTTGTTTGTTTGTTTGTTTTGAGACAGTCTCAAGTTATCACCCTGGGTAGATTGCAATGGCCTCACAGCTCACAGCAACTTAAAACTCTTTTTTTTTTCTTTTTTTGAGGCAGTCTCAAGCTGTTGCCCTGGGTAGAGTGTGAAGGCATCACAGCTCACAGCAACGTCCAACTCCTGGCTTAAGCGATTCTCCTGCCTCAGCCTCCCAAGTAGCTGGGACTACAGGTGCCCTCCACAATGCCTGGCTATTTTTTGGTTGTAGTTGTTGTTGTTTGGCAGGCCCGGGCTAGATTTGAACTGCCAGCTCTGGTGTATGTGGCTGGCGCCTTAGCCGCTTGAGCTATAGCTACTGAACCAACTTAAAACTTTTGGGCTCAAGCCATCGATCCTTTTGCCTCATTTTTTCTATTTTTAGTGGAGACAGGGGTCTCAGTTTTTTTCAGGTTGGTCTCAAACTCATGACCTCAAGCAATTAATCCACCTCAGCCTCACAGTGTGCTAGGATTACACATGTGAAACACCTTCCCCAGCCTTAATTGGAAATAATTTCTAAGAAGCCTGGGTTTCTTTCTACTTATTCTTACACAAGGGCACCTCTGTTCATGTTTCAATTTTTTTTTTTTAAATTTTCTTATTGACACAGAGTCTCATCATCTTTCCTTATACTACGGTGCCATGGCATCAGCTTAGCACAGAGCAACCTCAAGCTACTGGTTCAAGTGATTTTTCTGTGTCATTCTCCCAAAGGGCTAGGACTCCAGGTTTCTCCACATTGTTTGGTCAATGGTTTTTCTATTTTTTTAGTAGAGAGGGGGGTTTCACAATTACTTACACTGGTCTTGAACTTGTGAGCTGAAGCAGTCCTCCCATCTTGGCTTCCCAGAGTGCTGGGTTTACAGTTGTGAGCCACAATGCCTGTTCTTGGTTTTAATTCTCAGAAGGACTTTACCATTTCAATGATATCTGTTTTAGGTTACAGTGAAAATAAAAGAACTTTCTATGGCTTCCATATGACTGATGGATGTGACTATTCTTCCATTGCTTTTAAGGAAATAAAATATTTGTGTATTTGAGTATCTCTGTGAAAATTTTTTTTTCCTTTTTTAAAAAAGATAACTTTATAGCTGGGTGTTGTGGCAGGTGCCTGTAGTCCCAGCTACTTGGGAGGCTGAGGCAAGAGAATCACTTGAGCCTAGGAGTTTGAGGTTGCTGTGAGTTGTGACACAACGGACCTCTACTGAGAGCAACAAAGTGAGACTGTCTCAAAAAATATGAGCGTTTGTCTCATACAAACAAAAGATAACTTTATTCAGATTAATATGAGGGTACAATATTTAGGTTACATCAATCTCGCTTCCAGGGTAAAGTTCCATTTGTAGAAAAGCCCCTGACCCAGGGGGCATGTTATACACTGTCACAATGTGCACATTAGGTGAGCTCTCACCTCAAGCCCTCCCTCCCTCTGCCATATGTCCTTCCTCCCACCCCTCCCGCTTCCCTCTACCCCCAAACTGGACTATACTAGTGTTTTATTGTTCTTACAAAGATGTAATTGTTTATATATTGATTTCATATTAGTATGGAGTACATTGTATATTTATTTTTATCCTGGTAAATGTAAAAAATGTAAAGTCTCCATTTTTTTTTTCTTGAGACAGAGTCTCATTATGTTACCCTCAGTAGAGTGCTGTGGCATCACAGCTCACAGCAACCTCCAACTCTTGGTCTTAAGCGATTCTTTTGCCTCAGCCTCCCAAGTAGTTGGGACTACAGGTGCCTGCCACAATGCCTGGCTATTTTTTTATTGCAGTTGTTTAGCTGGCCCAGGCTGGGTTCAAACCCACCACCCTCCCTGTACATGACTGGCTCCATAACCACCAGGATACAGGCGCCAAGCCAGCTCCATCTTTTTTAATAGCTGAAAGATATTCCATAATATACATATACCACAGTTTGTTGATCAGTTCATAAGTTGATGGGCCCTTAGGTTGCTTCCATGACTTGGCAATTATGAAATAGCCACAGTAAACATTCTAGTGCAAATGTCTTTGTGGTAAATGATTTTTGTTCTTCTGGGTAGATATCTTGTAATGGGATTGCAGGGTCAAATTGAAGGTCTACTTTTAGATCTTTGAGGATTCTCTATACTTATCTCCAAAAAGGCTATATTAGTTTGCAGTCCCACCAGCAGTGTAGAAGTGTTCCCTTCTCTCTACATACATGCCAGTATGTGGTGTTTGGGGAATTGTGATGTGGGCTCATCTTGCTAGGGTCAGGTGATATCTTAGAGTGGTTTTGATTTGCATTTCTCTGGTGATTAAAGATGATGAGCATTTTATCATGTATTTGTTGGTCATTCATCATCCTCAAAGAGTTTCCGTTCAAATCTCTTGCCCACTTATACAGAGGATTATTTGCACTTTTCTTAATGTTTAATTTGAGTTCTCTATAGGTTGTAGTTATCAAGCCTTTTTCAGATACATAACATGCAAAAATATTCTCCCATTCTGAGGGCTGTTTGCTCTGTTTGTGGTACTCATAGCTGTGCAAAAGCTTTGTAGTGGCTCAGTGCCTGTGGCTCAAGTGGCTAAGGTGCCAGCCACATACACCTAAGGTGGCGGGTTTGAATCCAGCCCAGGCCCACCAAACAACAATGACGGCTGCAACCAAAAAATAGCTAGGCGCCTGTGGTCCCAGCTACTTGGGAGGCGGAGGCAGGAGACTCGCTTGAGCCCAAGATTTGGAGGTTGCTGTGAGCAGTGATGCCACAGCACTCTACCCAGGGGGACAGCTTGAGGCTCTGTCTCAAAAAAAAAAGCTTTTTAGTTTGATTAAGTCCCAGTTATTTATTTTTTGTGTTGCTATAATTGCTAGGCGCCAAGCTGGTTTATTTGTTTTCTATTGACATGACAGGGCAAAGCACTTTTCAGTGGCCTGTTGTAGAAAAAAATCTTTCTCTAAGACAAGAAGTGAATCTGCAGCTCCAGACCATGTCTCAAGGGGGACAAGAATCAGTAGACAGTACTGGCCTAGAGTTCCAGTGAAAGTTGCTCTGACAGAACAGGCTTACATATCTTCCCAGCTGGCAGCACCATCCCAGGGTTCAGGAGAGATACTTATGCACTGGGCACTATCCAGCCAGTGAACACTGAGGGCTGCCGCTCTGTGGACAGCATAGGCTCAGAGCTCAGATAAAGTTGCTCAGGCACTGGGCACTGCCTGCCCAGTCAAGCTCAGGGGGTTGCCACTCAGCAGGAGGCACAGGTCTAAAGGTCAAATAAGAGTTGCTCAGGTTGGCTTGGCACCTGTGGCTCAAGTGGCTAAGCCGCCAGCCACATACACCTAAGGTGGCAGGTTCGAATCCAGCCTGGGCCCGCCAAACAACAACGATGGCTGCAACCAAAAAAAAAAAAAAGTAGCCAGGCATTGTGGTGGGTTCCTGTGGTCCCAGCTACTTGGGAGGCAGAGGCAGGAGACTCACTTGAGCCCAGGAGTTGGAAGTTGCTGTGAGTTGTGATGCCATGGCACCCCAGGGGACAGCTTGAGACTCTGTCTCAAAAAAAAAAAAAGTTGCTCAGGCACCAGGCACAGCCCATCAAACAAGTTCAGGGAGCCTGCACCCAGTGGAGAGTGTTTATTCAAAAGTTCAGTCCAGGCTGGGCGCCTGTAGCTGAAGAGGCTAAGGCTCCAGCCACATACACAAGAGCTGACAGGTTTGAATCCAGTCTAGGCCTGCCAAACAACAATGACTACTACAACCAGAAAATAGCTGGGCATTGTGGTGGGTGCCTGTAGTCCCAACTACTTGGGAGGTTGAGGCAAAAGAATTGCTTAAGCCCAGGAGTTGGAGGTTGCTGTGAGCTGTGATGCTACAGCACTCTACCCAGGGTGACAGCTTGAGGCTCTGTCTCAGAAAAAAAATCAAAACAGGGCAGTGCCTGTAGCTCAAAGGAGTAGGGCACTGGCCCCATATACCAGAGGTGGTAGGTTCAAACCCAGCCCAGTCAAAAACTGCAAAAAATATTCAGTCCAAAGTTGTTTAAACCCTGGCCTCACCCGCCCAGTTGAGCTCAGAGGGTCTCCACATAGTGGAGGGTGCTAATCCAAAATTCAGTCCAAAGTCACTTAAACCTCAGACTCATTCACCCAATTGGGCTTAGAGAGCCCTGCCTGGTGGAGGCCAGAGGTCCAAAGTTCAGTCCAAAGTCACTTAAACCCTGACCTGCCTTCCTCCCCACCGCGTCCCCCCCCCCCCCCCAGCTCAGAGAACCTTGCCTGGAGGAGGCCAGAGGTCCAAAGTTCAGTCCGAAGTCACTTAGGCACTCACCTGCCCATTCAGTCAAGCTCAGCAAGCCATCCCTGGTGGAGAGGGCAGATCCAAAGTTTATTCACAAGTCAAAGTTGTTAAGCACTGGTCCTGCCTACCCAATTGAGCTCAGAAGTTGTCCTGAAGCACAGTGGTTACCAAGAATGGCTCTGCACCCATAGAACAGTGGTTATGGTGCCAACCACATACACCAAGGCTTGCAGGTTCCAGCCCAACCCGGCTAAACAAGAATGACAGCTGCAACAAAAAATAGCCAGGCGTTGTGGCAAGTGTCTGTAGTCCCAGCTATTTGGGAGGCTGAAGCAAGAGAATCACTTAAGACCACAAGTTTGAAGTTGCTGTGAGCTGTGATGCCACTGTACTCTACTGAGGGTGAGATAGTAGGACTCTGTCTCAAAAAAAAAAGAAATGTGGGAAAATGCTTTAACTAGAAAATAACACACAATTCCACAGATAAAACACTATCACAACATAATGATCCTTCTTTTCTTAGTACAGTGTGTGTCAGAGTGTTGCAGGATACAGCTGTATTACAAGATTTATGAAAAGTGTATTTTCTCATCCTAAGAAATCAATGAAGGATCAAAATATATACAAAATACTAGTGTGACATGACCTAAAGGAATAAAATAAATAATCTGGAATCAACCATAAAAAATAGACTAAATTACCTTAAACTTAAAATTTAAAAATTATCTAACTTACCTGAAAGCTGTATCTTGATAATGTTAAATGGGTCAAATGGGAATGATAAAGACAACTAAGTAAAATCAGAAAAATGAAGATATTGACAAAATTAAAGCATACTCCTGTGTGGGAAGTCGTGCTGGCCGGCCACACCCAAGTTCTGCCGGCAAGAAAGCTGGAGATGCTGCCACTGCCACCACTCCCTGCTGCCTCCTTCCAAATGCAGGCTCTGCCAGGCTTCTTTGGCCCCAGGGAGCCCTCTGTGGCCTGAGTGAATACTGCTGGGTATCACAGCTGGGGATGATGTGCCTTCTTGTTTATTTTACAAGTCCATTGGAGAAATGCAATTAAAATCACCTGCACCTGTGTGTGTGTGCAGGGCTGAGTGGTTGAGAAGGATTGGTCATGATCTTGTGTTGAGGGCAGTGTGATGTTGGTTTGTGGTGACTGCCCACATGCCAGGGACTTTGCTGGGGCATCCGTTCTTGCGAGAGACACCATGGAAGCAGTGTAGCTTGCTTCAGACTGACTATCACACTCAGCGTTGTAGGTCTGCAGACTTGGTAAAAAGAACAGTCTTGTCTGCAGGGGCTTTCAACAAAAATGAAGTTTTTAAATGAAGTTTTAAATTCTTGTGCTGTTGCTTATGGAAAGTCCCAAAGTGGGTGGGAGAGATTCCAGGGCCCAGCCTGAGTGCCTGTGTAACTCTGTTTAATGTGTGCTTCAGTTTCTCCATCTGTAACTTGGGTCAGGTGGGGAAGGGTGGTGACACCTACCTCACAGAATAGTTGTGAGGATCAAAGTGCTCCTGTAAGTGAAGGAGGACTAATGTTCAGTGTTTCAGGCTCAGTACCTGTAGCTCAGCGGCTAGGGTGCTAGCCACATAACACCAGAGCTGGCAGTTCAAACTCAACCCAGGCCAGCCAAACAACAATGACAACTACAACCAAAAAATAACCAGGCATTATGGCAGGTGCCTATAGTCCCAGCTACTTCGGAGGCTGAGGCAAGAGAATCACTAAGCCCAAGAGTTTGAGGTTGTTGTGAGCTGTGATGCCAAGGCACTCTTCCCAGGGCAACCTAGTGAGACTCTGGCTCAAAAAAAAAAAAAAATGTTCAGTGTTTCAAGTTCAGGGCTGTGAAACAGGGCAGGACAGGTTCTGAGCTCGAGCTGCATGGGATTTGGTTTTTGTGAGTAAATAAAATTGGATGGTGAATGAAAAAAAGAATAATACAAGCATAAATAAACAGAAATACTGAAGTTAGAGAACATGCTGAAAATGACTGAGCAGTATCAGATGTAAGAAAAAAGATATAAAATATCACAAAGCTCACCCTACTCTAGCTAGGAGAAACACAAAGAGTCCCGTAAGACGAAGGATTGAAAGTCACACACAAGAAGAGAATCTTGAAAGCAGTAAGAGAACATAGACGTGTCATCTCTAAGCATGCTCCTGTGAGATTACTAGTGGATTAATCAACACAAACTTCCACATCAAAAAATCATTGGGGCTCGGCACCTGTGGCTCAAGTGGCTAAGGCACCAGCCACATACACTAAGGTGGTGGGTTTGAATCCAGCCCGGGCCCGCCAAACAACAATGATGGTTGCAACCAAAAAAATAGCCGAACTGTGGCGGGCGCCTGTGGTCCCAGGTACTTGGGAGGCAGAGGCAGGAGACTCGCTTGAGCCCAGGAGTTGGAGGTTGCTGTGAGCTGTGATGCCATGGCACTCTACCCAGGGGGACAGCTTGAGGCTCTGTCTCAAAATAAATAAATAAATAAATAACCTTGGCTTTCCCTGTTTAGTTGGTCTTTATTTATTTCCATAGTATTACCTAAGGTAGCATTTGGTCTGAGAAGAAATTGTACTTGGTAAGGGAAACAGTGCATCCTATTACTAGAAATCATTTTTCTCCACTTGTAGCAGGTGGTATGACACAAGGGTTGGGTACTTGAACTCTGGAATCAGAAAACCAGACTTCAAATTCTTTAGGGTTGTTGGGAGGATTAAACTAGATGATGGTTCTAAACTGCATTACCTAATCTGGTATTATCATTATCTTCTTTTTCTAACCTCATACCACAATGAGGGTCACATATAAATTATCTCTTATCTCAGACCCTTCCTCCATCTGATCTTCAACCCAGCGGTTCTCAACCTATGGGTCATGACCCTTTTGTAACAATGAAAACACATTCTGCATATCAGATATTTACATTATGATTCATAACGGCAGCAAAATTACAGTTATGAAGTAGCAAGGAAAATAATTTTATGTTTGGGGGTCACCACAATGTGAGGAATTGTATTAAAGGGTCACGCATTAGGAGGCATTAGGAAGGTTAAGAACCATTGCTTTAACCCATCCATCAATATACAACCAAAAAATATTCCCTAATTGATGTTTAATCATCTTATTCCTTTACTCAGAAACCCCAGGAACATTAATGATGTCCGTGACCTACCTTTCCACATCTCCTCATACTCTCCCTTACAAAAATGACCCTCTATTCTAGCCAAATGTGTATGTGTGTGTGTGTGTATTTCTCTTTTCACTGGCCTGAAAGTCCTATGTACATGACCACTTTCCCTCCAGTGCTCATATTTGGAATGACCACACTGCCTTTCTCAGTATCTGAATCCTACATTTCGTTTAGGCTACAGCTCAAATCCTCTCTCCCCCTTAAAGTCATATGAGACCACTGCATTAAATAGAAATTTCTTTGTCCCCAGAGTCTAAAGCTTTTCCTGGACTCACTCAATCATATTCTCATTTGCAATACGTTTAACTCATGAAAATCTCAGTGAGAGGATAATATTACTGAAGGTGGGGCCAATAGTTTATTTTTTTTGTGCATATTGCCGTATAGCTAAGCATAATAACAATCATTGTTATTCAGGACCAGGCTTCTGATACTATGCCAAACACTTCATTTCATATTATGTAATTTAGCCACTTATCAGGTGAGAAAATTTAAGCAGAGAGAAGAGGCGTTTGAGGAGTTAGCAAGGTGAATTTGAACCACTTAGGTATACTCTGCAGCTCATGCTATTAATTAATATTTTGTGGATTGATTAACTATATTGTTGTATGAGAGATCTTGCCCCACACATATAAAATTTCTTTTCAATATTGCCAAAGGCTCCTGGGGAAACCCAAATACAGGATTCAGAGGTCATATGTTTATTTCTATAATAGGATCACTTTCCTTCATCATTTTTCTCTAATTTGTGACGGGAATCTTGAAATAATCAGTAAAGCACCAAAAAATACCTTCACTTCGTCACATGGGATATTCAGAATGGAGACACAGGAGACTAAATCACACGAAGTCATGTGACATCTTCCTGTTTTCCACTCATTCCTGTCTTGAGTGGGGCTCAGACTCCACTCTGCTACTGGATTTAGGCTCTTTGCCCCCGGTTCTAGCTAAAGAGAGGGATAATTGTTATTTATAGCCACTTAATAATATATAAATATCAAAACTACTATAAAATTTCAAACAAAAATTGATATTCCATAAAGTTTTAGTGTGAAGCAGAGAGTGATTTTGTTTTGTGTGTTTATTTGTCCCTCTCAATGATCTCAGTTCATTCATTTTTATGTGATTTTTTTTTATTAAGTCATATACACATAGATCATGTGTACACTTATGCATAGGTGGGATACAATGTGTTGTTTTTTTATACAATTTGACATGCTTACATCAAACTAATTAATATAGCTTTCGCATTCTTTTTTAAATAAGGTATGGGGAAGTAGGCATGTGGTACACTTAGTACCTTGTCCAAGATGTCTTATAGTTTTAAATTCTTTAATCAGAGAAGCCTATGAACTCTCTTGAGCCTTACTGAACCAAAAAACACCACCTAAGTTTCAAAACTTGACCATTTGAGGATATTAAATTGACCTTACTCTTTCTGTGATCCATAGAAAAGTTGGAAAAATCCAAACTTCACAAAAAAAAAAAAAAACCAAAACTTGGACTCAAAGAGTGCAATGTCTAACCTGGATCTTTCCCAGCAAATAGGTAAAATATAAAGAAATTGTATCTTTATTTTATTCCTGTTTGTTCTATAAAAATACAGATGTAGAAGGAGGAAATGATCATTTCAATCAATATGCAGTGGTAATTAAAAGCAATTGTAGTCCTCAGGCTGTTTCAAATATGATCCAGTGATCAGAAGGAATTGGACATGATTACATTTTAACTGGAAACACATTTCTGTCCAGAACTGTGCTTTGAAGCATAAAAAAAGGCCCAGTGGTGGCCCCTGTTTGTATTTCCATCTGGGGTTCTAATTTGAACTTCAGTGATTACTCTGCCAGACTTCTGACTGTGCAGAGATTCAGAAAGTCAAAGCCAGCATATTCTTGTATGCTGTTTCATGCAAAAAAAAAAAAAAAATTGCACCAATTACTATGTTTGCCTTTGTAGAATAGCTCTATTTAAGTCGATTATATGTTCAACAGAGCATCTGTAAAATTCACAGCTCAGAGTTAATATGGCTTTATCCTAGGGAACCCAATCTGAAAAGTAAGTGATTGTAAGCCTTCCTAGAAAGGAAGTAAGCAACAGCCTAGAACGAAAAACAGTCTGCCTCGATTAAATTTAGCTTGATTTTAAAATTACGAAATACATCCCATGGTTGGTCTTCCATTTGAAAGACTTCTTCCAATCCCATTGAAAATGCTCATCTTTTTTCCTGATATTCCACGAGTGCTCCTGGAACAGTATCATCATCAGTGATAAGAAAAAATGTAGAGAAAAATAAGCAGAGGAAACTGTAAAGCCTCCTGCCAGGACATAGCTCATCCTACAAAGCGCCTGAAGGTTATTGTAGTTGCTCTGATGTCACAGGTCCTGGCCCTGGGAATTTCTTTTTTCTGTGGCCAGGAGAGAAGACTCAAGTCTGAACTGTGTTGATGTAAAAGAAAAGGGCAGCTTTGTGGGCCCTAAAGCATGACACCTTTACTGTGTTTGATGTGAAGTGCATGGTCCTTTTATCCTCTTAATCTGATTGTCCATGCATCTTTTTGACCTATGACTCACTATTCTTTATTTCTGATAATTCCAACATTTACTTAGAACGTTTACTATAATGTTTTAAAATAGTCTGTTGGCCAGCCTCAGTTGATCACGCCTGTAATCCTAGCACTCTTGGAGGCCAAGTTGAGTTCTTTGAGCTCAGGAGTTGGAGAGCAGTTTGAAGAAGTGTGAGACCCCTGTCCCTACTAAAAATAGAAAAACTAGCTGAGTGTCACAGTGAGCACCTGTAGTTCCAGCTACTTGGGAGGCTGAAGCAAGAGGATGGCTTGAGCCTAAGAGTTAGAGGTTGCCATGAACTATGATGCCACAGCAGTCTACAAGGCCAAATAAGTGAGGCTCTGTCTCCATAAAAAAGGCCACAAAAATTCTAACCATTAAGATTATATATAAGATCATAGAACAACAGAGTTACACTACTACCTCTATCCATAGGCAGTAGTGTAACTCTTTATTACCAAAACATAAAGGGGAGAAATGCGCTAAGGGAAAAGCAGACTCTAATTGATAGAACGAGTCAGTGCTCTCAAATGGCTTGTTCTTATCTTTCATTTCCTTTCACACACACCTGCATAATGCTTCCTATGTGCCAGGCACTGTGCTAGAAAGACCCCAGGCTAATATACTGATGTTGGATTATTTCATTATACATAGGATAATTATTAACCCTCTGTAGCAATAGTTCTCACACATTTTGGACTTAGAACACTTTGCACTCCAAAAATTACTGAGGACCCTAAAGAGTTTTTGTTTACATTAACCTGAAGGGATATGTTGATATCATTTTCTGTCTATTGATATTTACCATATTAAGAATTAAGACTGAGTATATTTAAATATTTACTTATTCATTTGAAAATAATAGTGACAAGCCTATTATGCATTAATATAAATTTATAACCCATTTTTAATAAAATAGCCACATTTAACAAAATAAAAATTTCAGGAAAAAAGACAAATATAAGGTTTTTACATTTTTGCAGATTTCATTCATGTGTAGAGTACTTGAAGACAGTGGCTTCACATAGCTGCTTCTCCGCTCCATCTGCTGCAAGGTGGTGTTTGGTTTGAAGGGTATTAAGACCAAAAGACCATCTGGTCTGACACGGATATGTAGTTGAAGAAAGAATATTCTAATGGCCTTGGCCTGGTAGAGAATTGTAGATATTCTTCCTTGACACTGTATCTAAACTCAACAAGTGCTAATTTTGCTATTTTTTTTAGACAAAGTCTTACTATGTTGCCATTGGTAGAGTACTGTGGTGTCACAGCTCACAGCAACCTCTAACTCTCGGGCTTAAGCAATCCTCTTGCCTCAGCCTCCTACATAGCTGGGACCACAGGCACCTGCCACAATGCTGGGAGGCACCGTAACCACTATGCTATGGGCGCTGCCCAAGTGCCTGTCTTTTTAATGCTTATTGTAATGTAGAATCTGAAACTACATTAACAATCTGTTTTTATTTATTAAAATCCACCAGTCTGTTATATCTTGAATGGATCATTTGCCCATATATGATTTTATAATATGATGTACACTGGTCACTTGAGAAGTATTGATCCACTAAGTTATGTAGGTCTTCTGAATGTTGACACATTTTATCACACAATATAAAAATAACACATTTGTTAATATCCATATAATAAATATTTTATAATAAAAGTCCTTGTAGGCTTGGCGCCTGTGGCTCAAGTGGCTAAGGCACCAGTCACATACACCTAAAGTGGTGGGTTCGAATCCAGCCCAGGCCTACCAAAACAACAATGATGGCTGCAACCAAAAACTAACCAGGCATTGTGGTAGGTGCCTGTGGTCCCACCCTACTTGGGAGGCTGAGGCAGGAGACTCGCTTGAGCCCAGGAGCTGGAGGTTGCTATGAGCTGTGATGCCATGGCACTCTACCCAGGGGGATAGCTTGAGGCTCTGTCTCAAAAAAATAAATAAATAAATAAAAATAAAAGTCCTTGTAAGTTCTGGGAAGCTTCCAGCTGACAGTGGAAGATACAAAATTTTCAAAATTCAAGTTTCCATTTGAAAGCTTGAATTTTTATCATTGGCAATAAATAATCATTTTCTTCGAAATGAGAGGCTCACTTCATTTGCTTATAAAATGACAGTTTGGAGCTATTCCTTTATTTATTTATTTTAATTTATTGTGGGGGATTCGTTGAGGGTACAAAGAACCAGGTTACATTGATCGCTTGTGTCAGATAAAGGACCCTCCCAAAACACCTTTTGGAGCTATTCCTTTAAGTAAAAATGATCATTTTTCAACTCAAACCATGGCTTTCCTTGTAGACAACCATTATACTTTAGTGTGTAAAAGTGCTTATTTGGTACAGAATGTTAAAAAGGTGGGTATTCAAGAGTGGAGATTTAATAAATATTCACTGTTTTATTGAGGACATTATTAAGTAAGACTGGCATCTTTCTTAACACTGAGTACCTGACAATGAACACAGTATCTAGCACCAGCTCCTTGATTCCTGCTAAGACACCAGCAGATTTACCCATCATTGCTTTGTACCATCAATGCAGATGTCAACACAGTAAATAGTAAACATCTTGGCATTATTGTGAAGATAGTTTTCATATAATAGGATCCCCAGGGATCCACAGACCACACTTCTGATCTACAAGGTGACACTTATTAAAACTTGGCACCTAAAGAATTTGCATGCTAAACCTGTCCCTAAGGACATGTGATTCAGGCACTTCCTGAATCTCAAATAAGAATGAATTCACTGCTTTCACAGCCATCAGTTCAGCAATTAACATCTTGTTGGCCTTAGTGATAATGTGGAGCACTAATACTTAAAGAGTTAAACATTTATGTGAATTTTCAAACTTTCCAAACTTCTTATTCTGAAGGATTTCACTGCATTCCCAAATGAGATTGCCAGTTAAATCAGTGAGCAATTCTTTTGCTTTATGGCTTATTCACGAGTAGTTCTGAGGCTGTTTCAGACCTGGCCTGGGTCACTGATCAATACTTAATCAACCCACGGACTACAATTCACTAAATCACTTTTTTGGAGCAATCCATCCAATCCTGTTCCTAGTCCACCCCTACTATATTAAAACCTGCAGAGACACAGCCAGAAGTCTTCCAGTTCTTGCCCTAGAAGCAGATTCAGAGGCCCCTGAAATGAGTTCCTTGCCAATATTTTCTGTTCCTGCACTTTCCCTTCCCACCACACACTTTTTTTTTGGTGGTTATGGAATGTTCTCTTTTAGTATCAGGCAAGGAAAGGAAAGGACTGGTGTCTCACAGCATATGTAATTCATCAAGAGCATGAATATATCCTGCTGCACATTCAATCAACAGACACCTCTTGATAGCCTCATAATGACACTGGATTTAGTGCAGGGGAATTGAGGATGAGGAGAATGGCAGCATTATGAAGAGCCTCAAGTTACAGTACGTGACCTCAATAAGCCAAAAACTGTTTACTGAGGAGCCATTTGGGAGGAGCAGCTGTGAATCAAGGCAATACCCAATGAGAAGTCAAAGGAATAACACTGAGTCAGGGCTAGCCCTCCAACTCCAACCATTTTCCTGGTCTCTTGACCCTTAACTCAATGTTAACTTAGTCTGGGAGCTTCTTTCCTTGAGCAGGGCCTTGAAGGGTGTTCCTCACATGTAAGGCCCATGAGCAGAGCTTTCTGTTTGCCTTACAGGGCCCAGGTGAGGTGCCATCTTTGCAAGGAAGCTTTCTTGGGGCTTCCAAGGCTGAGTGAGCTGCTACTGTTTTGAGTTCCCCTAACTTTCCACGTCCTTCCCCATGGTCCAGCTCACTCCAAGGCATCTTATCTATTTACTTGTCTAGCACCAGTAGAATACTTGCTCTGGAATGACAAGTGGGGTGTCTTAGTCATAGTTGCACATCCAGCCATAGCATAGATATTGCTACAGGGTAACTACTCCCATAAATGCTTGCTGACTGTATGAGCTAATAAACAGAGCAGAAAGCCTATGTGGAGGAATGAAAGACAGGTACTAACCAAGCAATGGGGGTTCATGGCACCGACTGTGAAGTTTGGGTTTTGATTTCTGATGCTGCAATACCTGTTGCCTTAGCAAGACTAATATGAACATGTTTGACATGACAAAGCAAGTGGAAAAAAATTAGACAAATTATAACCATTTTAGCAATGCTTTAGGCAGAAAATAATAAGGGCCTGTAGTAGGCTAATGGAAACAGGAATAGTCTGAGGCAATGGAGGTAGCCAAAGGACTACCTTGGATATCAAAGCTAAGAGCAGCTATAGATGACTGCATATTTTAAGTCTGGGTGACAAGGAGAAGATGATAGAGTCACTCTAGCCAACATTTCAAATCTTCAGTCTCCCAAGAAAATAATATTTAGAAAATTATTCACTACAATGGCCTCAATGCCTCATTTTAGCAATACTTAATGGTAGCATCTGTCAGAATTTATTTATACAGCCTATACCCTGATATTAAGCTTTTAGACAAATGTTTACAAGTCCTAAAATTATATTTCTTTTATGATTATTGCCAATTATCTATGAGGAATTAATTTCTAGAACATAAAAGGTAAAGATACTGAAATATCAAATATTACCTCATTCTTCAGAAGTATCCCAGAATTTAGGCCTTTAAGAAATACCAATGCAGATGAGACCAACAGGATTTCATGAGAATTACCTAAGATTACCTACAGGTGCAGCGATGTGTAGGCCAGGTGGGTGTGCCGGGGAGATAACAGTAGAAGTTCCAGAGGTTGCCACCAGCTCTGGCAACACCCCTTTGCAAATGAGAAAGTTGCACTAAGGTAGAGAAGATAGATCAGCTATCCAAGTTCACAAGACTGAGGAGAGGCGTGATCACACCCGGAATGCAGATCTTCCAACACTCAAGTTAGGCAGAGTGTAAAACATTTTTATAACAGGTAAGCCTCACAAACCAGGAGAGAACTCTGGTCCTCTCTCTATGTGTCATCTCCAACAAAGAGAAAAACAAGGAACTCGGGAGCAAGGAATAATCAGGAGTATTTTGGAGGCAATTAAAAGATGTGAAAAATCAAAATGCTAGAAAATCCATAGAAAGAAGAGGTTAAAAGAGAAGGTTCCAATTGGTTTTATTTATTTATTTATTTATTTACTTATTTATTTTTGAGACAGAGCCTCAAGCTGTCCCCCTGGGTAGAGTGCCGTGGCATTACAGCTCACAGCAACCTCCAACTCCTGGGCTCAAGTGAGTCTCTTGCCTCGGCCTCCCAAGTAGCTGGGACCACAGGCGCCCGCCACAAGGCCCAGCTATTTTTTTTTGGTTGCAGCCGTCATTGTTGTTTGGCGTGTCCGGGCTGGGGATTCGAACCCGCCACCTTAGGTGTACGTGGCTGGCGCCTTAGCCGGTTGAGCTATAGGCGCCGAGCCTCCAATTGGTTTTATGTCGATTTTCTCCTTTGGACTCTGAATCTAGATTTCTATCATCGTCATTTTTCTACTAGGCCTAAGAGTATGGTTTAGGACCTGTGCTTTCCGTATTTTATCTAGCTGCATTCTTCAGCTTCAGGCCTGGAGAGATTCAGGGTTCACAGGAAAGCATCTTTATTAGTCTTGCTTTCTCCTTCTCTTGCCTCTGTTGTTTTCTTTTCAACTCAGTTTTCAGATCTCTTCACATGAGCAGCAAAATAGCCATGATTCTATCTTCTCAGCAACTACAGTGAAAATTCTCCTACTCCAAGTGTTCTAATGAATGTCCCCGAATTGAACATCAGTGACTTTCAGTACATTCTGTGATCTTCCTTGAATCAATTGTTATGTTAAGAGTGTGATAACTGATCCCACAGAAGTCATGTGCCCACAGATGGAATGAACTGATGAATCACATCCACATTTCATGGACCTTATTAGTGAGAAAGAATAGTTTTCCAGTCCAAAAATCAGTGTGCTGTTAGCCAAAAGAGACAAAATAGATGTTGTTGCCATGGAAGTGGCAGCTATCCAGTATTCTCACTCAGACTAGTTCAAGGAAAGGTGGATTGCCTCTAACGCAGTGGTTCTCAACCTTCCTAATTGTCACGACCCATTTGTTACTACCAATGACAATAATTTTATGGTTGGGGGTAACCACAACATGAGGAACTATATTAAAGGGTTGTGGCATTTGGAAGGTTGAGAACCACTGCTCTAAAGAAACATACTGATTAGAACTGGACCTGGAATGTTTTCAGGGAATGAGGTAGCTATGAGGACCCTTCACTACCACTCTTCCTTCTTTGCCTTTCTCCAAATCTTCTCTGTAATTCCTGGAACATTCTTCCAGCTTAAGCATAGTTTGTGTTTTCTCCTGCTGGAGTGTGGCACAGTCCCAACTCTACCGAATGGCTTTCTCATTACACTCTCAGTTTCCACACTGTCATCTAATTGCCTCATTCTGTTTTCTGATTCCATATTCCTAAGACCTGGAAGCTGATTGTTCAAGTTCATTTATGTCCATGTCAGAGGTGATAATGCCACACACTAGCCGTTGCAGTCTACAGCTTGTCTACCGAGTCCAGTGCTAATTCTTGTTCTTATCAGCTTAGTGGGGGTGGGGGAAAGGTTAACACCATTCTCAGAGCTTAGGCAGTAACATCTCTTTTAGCAGAGGGTGTTGGAAGGGCAGCTTTTGTAAAATAACCTCTCACGAGTGATGTACCAAGGAGGATATCAACTATATTCCCCTAATAAAATTCTTAAAATCAATTACTTTACACCTTCCAGTAGCCTCTCATCATCCACTCTCTCTGCATTCTTTCCAGGGAAAACATGTGCAATCTTAAAGGAACCACTTTAGCCCCCATCCCCGAATCCACCAATCCACATTTCTATTTAAGGCTATAAATACAACCGGGACTCTGAATCCCACCCCATTCCCTTTCCCAAGGAGTTCTTACTATTATCAATTCTCTATATGTCCATGATGCATGTCTTCCCACTCATGCCTGCCCACCGCACAGTGAGCTCCACAACACAGGATGCTACCTGGCCTAGTCAACACTATTCTCAGCCTGGGGTCAGCAACTTGCCACACAGTAGGTTTCCAATTAATTTTTGTGGTCTGTTTGACTAAAGTGAGTATGACAGCTTCTCAATAAATACTGCTATTCCTTCTCTTATTCCCTTTCTTTGACTTTGTTCAGCACTAATTCGAGAATAACTTGTTTGAAAGAAACATTCTTATAAATAAAATACGGACAAAAATCGAATTGGTAGAAAACCACCTTTACTTTGTTGGCCTGAAAGATTAGAAAGTAATGCACATATGTGTATATGTTTTCCAAAAGTATGAATGTGTCGTCTCAGGGTCTCTTTTAATACAAATTTAGCTTATTTAATCAACAAGCCCAGAATGCCTTCAAAGTGATGAGCTGTGTGTTACTCACTAAGCAAAACCACAATGCTTTACTCTCAGGAACATTTCAATCTAGTAAGTCAGTCTCACGTGCAAGGATGCTTCTCACACTTCGGCTTATAGAAGGAAAGATATGAAATAACCCAACTGTCTTTTCAAAAAATTAGTCAAATACATTGTAATTGGTGAAGAAGGTCATTTATTGCCACAGTCCTGTAATAGCAAAAGGCTCAGAAGAATCCAAACACTCTTCATTTGAGGACAGTGTGAATAAACTAAGGTCACACCAGCAAAATAAGAAGTAAACAGCTGTGATCATGAGGATATATCGTTAAGTGAAAACAGAAATTTCGAAATGTGTGTACTATGCCATCTTATAGATAAGGAAGAGGGATGCTACAGACAGATGCACACATTTGCTTATTTTAAAAATGCCAAGATAAATCCCAAACTGAAAACAATAAAACCCCTGCCTTTATTTAGGTCATATTGGGAACTTGGTAAAGGGATGAATATGAAAGTCAGATCTTAAAAGATTTTGAAGATTTTTCTCTGGAAACATAGGTACATTATGGTAAAAATCAAAACTTAAAAATCAATTCTGAAAATAAGAAAACAGAAAGATAATAATAAATCTATTTTTGAGTTGGTGATGTCACCACCCAAAGAATTATTTCAAGGAGACTTTAAAGCAGCCAAGATATGGAAACAACTTAAGTGCCCATGAACCCATGAATGGATTAATAATCTGCGGTAGATGTATACCCTGGAATACTATTCAGTCATAAAAAAGATACAAATACATCTTTTGTATTAACCTGGATGGATTTGAAGAACATTCTCCTAAATAAAGTATGTCAAAAATGGAAAAGCAAACATCCCAGGTACTCAGTACCAATATGAAAATAGTAGATCGGCTCAGCGCCTATAGCTCAACCGGCTAAGGCGCCAGCCACGTACACCTAAGGTGGCGGGTTCGAATCCCCAGCCCGGACCCGCCAAACAACAATGACGGCTGCAACCAAAAAATAGCTGGGCGTTGTGGCGGGCGCC